>JANJGN010001533.1:7500-127500 GCA_026770705.1 Isurus oxyrinchus
CATGGTGGCTGAGTTCGCTTCGGAAAGGGCCAGGCTTCATCTCGGGCCTAGTGCTGTGTTAACTGGTCTCACTCGCCTGGGTGGGGTTGGGACCCCCTTCGGCCACACAAGGGAAAGAGCGGAAAATCGACACCCAGGGCTTCACTTCGGGCCTAGTACTGAGTTAGCAGATCTCACTTGCCGGATGCGGGTGTCAGGGCCCCACCCCCCTCCCCACCCCGCCCCCAAGGCAGGCAGGGAGTGAGCGGAAAATTGACCCCCAGGCTTCACTTTGGGCCTAGTGCTGAGTTAGCAGATCTGACCAGCCGGATGTGGGTGTGAGGCCCCCCCCCCTCAGGCAAGCAGGGAGTGAGCGGAAAATTGACCCCCAGGCTTCACTTTGGGCCTAGTGCTCGGTTAGCAGATCTGACCAGCCGGATTCGGGTGTGAGGGCCCCACCCCACCCCCCCAACCAACCACCCCTCCAGGCAGGCAGGGAGTCAGTGGAAAATTGACACCCAGGCTTCACTTCGGGCCTAGTGCTGAGTTAGCAGATCTCACCGGCTGGATGCGGGTGTCAGGGACCCACCCCCACTCCATCCTCGCCCCCCAGGCAGGCAGGGAGTGAGTGGAAAATTGACACTCAGGCTTCACTTTGGGCCTAGTGCTAGATTAGCTGATCTGACCAGCCAGATGTGGGTGTGAGGCCCCCCCCTCAGGCAAGCAGGGAGTGAGCGGAAAATTGACACCCAGGCTTCACTTTGGGCCTAGTGCTGGGTTAGCAGATCTCACCAGCCGGATTCGGGTGTGAGGCCCCCCCCTCAGGCAAGCAGGGAGTGAGTGTAAAATTGACACCCAGGCTTCACTTTGGGCCTAGTGCTGGGTTAGCAGATCTCACCAGCCGGATTCAGGTGTGAGGCCCCCGACGCCCACTCCCCAACCCCCAGGCGAGCAGGGAGTGAGCGTAAAATTGACACCCAGGCTCCGCTTTGGGCCTAGTGCGGAGTTAGCAGCAGCCGGGGACACTCCAAGTCCCCAAGCGCCGCAACCTCCGCCCCCTCCCCCCCACCACCAACCCCCCCCCCACCCACCACCACCTATCCCCCACTGGACCAGAGGACAGGGGGCGATGGACAAGGTCCTGGGTGGTCCACAGGCCCGGAAGGGAAATGGGAGGAACGGCAATGTTTTTGGGGTGAGGCTCCCAGCCGACTAACAGCAAAATGTGACAAGCAGCGTCAAGGGGAGGAGGAGGGGGATGCAGCAACGCGAATCAGGAAGGGGGTGGGAGGGAGGGCGTCTCGTGCTCTGATCGTCCGCCTTGGTGTCAAGTGCAACCTTGTTTCTCCCCCATCTCTCTGTCCCCAAACCTCCCCCCCCTTCCTCCCTCCCCTTCCCCCCTTCCTCCCTCCCTTCCCCCCCCTACCTCCCTTCCCCCCCCCCCGAATCCCTGCCCTTCCGCCGGACCCATCCCTTCACCACACCCAACCCCGCCCGACAATCCCCACCCCCCCCGGCCCGCAGGGAGAGATGATCGACCGGATAGAGTACAACGTGGACCACTCGGTGGACTACGTGGAGCGGGCCGTGTCCGACACCAAGAAGGCAGTGAAGTATCAGAGTAAAGCGCGCCGGGTAAGTGAGAGAGAGCGGAGAGGAGTCTGGGCAAGGAGCCCATCACTCCCAACGTCACCCCCGTGCCGTACCTGTCCTGGGAGTGTTTGATGCGGACGGTGTAGAGGGAGATTTACTCTGTATCTAACCCCGTGCTGTACCTGTCCTGGGAATATTTGATGGGGACAGCGTAGAGGGAGATTTACTCTGTATCTAACCCCGTGCTGTACCTGTCCTGGGAGAGTTTGATGGGGACAGTGTAGAGGGAGATTTACTCTGTATCTAACCCCGTGCTGTACCTGTCCTGGGAGTGTTTGATGGGGACAGTGTAGAAGGAGCTTTACTCTGTATCTAACCCCGTGCTGTTCCTGTCCTGGGAGTGTTTAATGGGGACAGTGTAGAGGGAGATTTACTCTGTATCTAACCCCGTGCTGGTACCAGTCCTGGAGTGTTTGATGGGGACAGTGTAGAGGGAGATTTACTCTGTATCTAACCCCGTGCTGTACCAGTCCTGGGAGTGTTTGATGGGGACAGTGTAGAGGGAGATTTACTCTGTATCTAACCCCGTGCTGTACCTGTCCGGGGAGTGTTTGATGGGGACAGTGTAGACGGAGCTTTACTCTGTATCTAACCCCGTGCTATACCTGTCCTGGGAGTGTTTGATGGGGACAGTGTAGAGGGAGCTTTACTCTCTATCTAACCCCGTGATGTACCATGTCCTAGGAGTGTTTGATGGGGACAGTGTAGATGGAGATTTACTCTGTATCTAACCCCGTGCTGTACCTGTCCTGGGAGTGTTTGATGGGGACAGTGTAGAGGGAGATTTACTCTGTATCTTACCCCGTGCTTACCTGTCCTGGGAGTGTTTGATGGGGACAGTGTAGAGGGAGCTTTACTCTGTATCTAACCCCGTGCTGTACCTGTCCTGGGAGTGTTTGATGCGGACAGTGTAGAGGGAGCTTTACTCTTTATCTAACCCCGTGCTGTTCCTGTCCTGGGAGTGTTTGATGGGGGCGGTGTAGAGGGAGATTTACTCTGTATCTAACCCCGTGCTGTACCTGTCCTGGGAGTGTTTGATGGGGACAGTGTAGCGGGAGATTAACTCTGTATCTAACCCCGTGCTGTACCTGTCCTGGGAGTGTTTGATGGGGACAGTGTAGAGGGAGATTTACTCTGTATCTAACCCCGTGCTGTGCCTGTCTTGGGAGTGTTTGATGGGGACAGTGTAGAGGGACATTTACACTATATCTTAGCCCGTGCTGTTCCTGTCCTGGGAGTGTTTGATGGCGACGGTGTAGAGGGAGCTTTACTCTGTATCTAACCCCGTGCTGTACCTGTCCTGGGAGTGTTTGATGGGGACAGTGTAGAGGGAGATTTACTGTGTATATAATCTGTGCTGTACCTGTCCTGGGAGTGTTTGATGGGGACAGTGTAGAGGGAGATTTTCTCTGTATCTAACCCCGTGCTGTACCTGTCCTGGGAGTGTTTGATGGGGACAGTGTAGAGGGAGATTTACTCTGTATCTAACCCCGTGCTATACCTGGCGTGGGAGTGTTTGATAGGGACAGTGTAGAGGTAGATTTACTCTGTTTCTAACCCCGTGTATTACCTGTCCTGGGAGTGTTTGATGGGGACAATGTAGAGGGAGATTTACTCTGTATCTAACCCCGTGCTGTACCTGTCCTGGGAGTGTTTGATGGGGACAGTGTAGAGGGAGATTTACTCTGTATCTAACCCCATGCTGTACCTGTCCTGGGAGTGTTTGATGGGGACAGTGTAGAGGGAGATGTGCTCTGTATCTAACCCCATGCTGTTCCTGTCCTGGGAGTGTTTGATGGGGACTAGTAGAGGGAGATTTGCTCTGTACCTTACCCCATGCTGTCCCTGTCTTGCGAAATTGTAATGGTGACAGTGTAGAGGGAGGTTTACTCTGTATCTCACACCATGCTGTACATGTCCTGGGAGTCTTTGAGGGGGACAGTGTAGACGGAGATTTGCTCTGTAGCTAATCCCGTGCTCTACCTGCCTTTGGAGTGTATGTTCTGCATTGTGAAGAAGGAGCTTTAGTCTGTATCTTACCCCGTGCTGTACCTGTCCTGGGAGTGTTTGATGGGGACAGTGTAGAGGGAGCTTTACTCTGTATCTAACCCCGTGCTGTACCTGTCCTGGGAGTGTTTGATGGGGACAGTGTAGAGGGGGATTTACTCTGTATCTAACCCCGTACTGTACCTGTCCTGGGAGTGTTTGATGGGGAAAGTGTAGAGCGAGATTTACTCTTTATATGATCCCTTGCTGTACCTGTCTTGGGAGTGTGTGTTCTGGATGGTGTGGACGGAGATTTACTCTGTATCTTACCCCGTGCTGTACCTGTCCTGGGAGTATTTGATGGGGACAGTGTAAAGGGAGCTTTACTCTGTATCTTACCCCGTGCTGTACCTGTCCTGGGAGTGTTTAATGGGGACAGTGTAGAGGGAGATTTACTCTGTTTCTAACCCCGTGTATTACCTGTCCTGGTAGTGTTTGATGTGGACAGTGTAGAATGAGAATTAGTCTGTATCTAACCCGTGCTGTAACTGTCCAGGGAGTGTTTGATGGGGACAGTGTAGTGGGAGATTTATTCTGTATCTAACCCCGTGCTGTACCGGTGCTGGGTGTGTTTGATGGGCACAGTGTAGAGGGAGCTTTACTCTGTATCTAACCCCGTGCTGTGCCTGTCCTGGGAGTGTTTGATGGGGACAGTGTAGAGGGAGCTTTACTCTGTATGTAACCCCGTGTATTACCTGTCCTGTCAGTGTTTGTTGGGGACAGTGTAGAGGGAGATTTACTCTGTATCTAGCCCCTTGTATTACCTGTCCTGGGAGTTTTTGATGGGCACAGTGTAGAATGAGAATTAGTCTGTATCTAACACGTGCTGTACCTGTCCTGGGTGTGTTTGATGGGGACAGTGTAGAGGGAGATATACTCTGTATCTATCCCCGTGCTGTACCTGTCCTGGGAGTGTTTGATGGGGACAGTGTAGACCGAGATTTACTCTGTATCTAACCCCGTGCTTTACCTGTCCTGGGAGTGTTTGATGGGGACAGTGTAGAGGGAAATTTACTCTGTATCTAACCCCGTGCTGTACCTGTCCTGGGATTGTTTGATGGGAGCAGTGTAGAGGGACATTTACTCTGTATCTTAGCCTGTGCTGTTCCTGTCCTGGGATTGTTTGATGGGGACAGTGTAGAGCGAGCTTTTCTCTGTATCTAACCCCGTGCTGTACCTGTCCTGGGAGTGTTTGATGGGGACAATGTAGATGGAGATTTTCTCTGTATCTAACCCGTGCTGTACCTGTCCTGGGAGTGTTTGATTGGGACAGTGTAGAGGGCGCTTTTCTCTGTATCTAACCCCGTGCTGTACCTGTCCTGGGAGTGTTTGATGGGGACTGTGTAGAGGGAGCTTTATTCTGTATGTAACCCCACGCTGTACCTGTCCTAGGAGTGTTTGATGGGGATAGTGTAGAGGGAGCTTTACTCTGCATCTAACCCCGTGCTGTATCTGTCCTGGGAGTGTTTGATGGGGACAGTGTAGAGGGAGCTTTATTCTGTATCTAACCCCGTGCTGTACCTGTCCTGGGAGTGCTTGATCGGACAGTGTGGAGGGAGATTTACTCTGTATCTATCCCTGTGCTGGACCTGTCCTGTGAGTGTTTGATGGGGACAGTGTAGAGGGAGATTTACTCTCTATCTAACCCTGCGCTATACCTGTCCTGGGAGTGTTTGATGCGGACAGTGTAGAGTGAGATTTACTCTGTATCTAACCCCGTGCTGTACCTGTCCAGGGTGTGTATGATGGGGACAGTGTAGAGGGAGCTTTACTCTGTATCTAACCCTGTGCTATACCTGTCCTGGGTGTCTCTGATGGGGACAGTGTATAGGGAGATTTACTCTGTATCTAACCCCGTGCTGTACCTGTCCTAGGAGTGTATGATGGGGACAGTGTAGAGGGAGATTTACTCTCTATCTAACCCTGCGCTATAGCTGCCCTTGGAGTGTTTGATGGGGACAGTGTAGAGGGAGATTTATTCTGTATCTAACCCCGTGCTGTACCTGTCCTGGGAGTGTATGATGGGGACAGTGTAGAGGGAGCTTTACTCTGTATCTAACCCTGTGCTGTACCTGTCCTGGGAGTGTTTGATGGGGACAGTGCAGAGGGAGATTTACTCTGTATCTTACCCCATGCTGTACCTGTCCTGGGAGTGTTTGATGGCGACGGTGTAGAGGGAGCTTTGCTCTGTATTGAGGCCCGTGCTGTACCTGTCCTGAGATAGTTTGATGCAGACAGTGTAGAGGGAGCTTTACTCTGTATCTAACCCCGTGCTGTACCTGTCCTGGGAGTGTTTGATGGGGACAGTGTAGAGGGAGATTTACTGTGTATATAATCTGTGCTGTACCTGTCCTGGGAGTGTTTGATGGGGACAGTGTAGAGGGAGATTTTCTCTGTATCTAACCCCGTGCTGTACCTGTCCTGGGAGTGTTTGATGGGGACAGTGTAGAGGGAGATTTACTCTGTATCTAACCCCGTGCTATACCTGGCCTGGGAGTGTTTGATAGGGACAGTGTAGAGGTAGATTTACTCTGTTTCTAACCCCGTGCATTACCTGTCCTGGGAGTGTTTGATGGGGACAATGTAGAGGGAGCTTTACTCTGTATCTAACCCCATGCTGTACCTGTCCTGGGAGTGTTTGATGGGGACAGTGTAGAGGGAGATTTACTCTGTATCTAACCCCGTGCTGTACCTGTCCTGGGAGTGTTTGATGGGGACAGTGTAGAGGGAGATTTACTCTGTATCTAACCCCGTGCTGTACCTGTCCTGGGAGTGTTTGATGGGCACAGTGTAGAGGGAGCTTTACTCTGTATCTAACCCCGTGCTGTACCTGTCCTGGGAGTGTTTGATGGGGACAGTGTAGAGGGAGATTTACTCTGTATCTAACCCCGTGCTGTACCTGTCCTGGGAGTGTTTGATGGGCACAGTGTAGAGGGAGCTTTACTCTGTATCTAACCCCGTGCTATACCTGTCCTGGGAGTGTTTGATGGGGACAGTGTAGACGGAGATTTACTCTGTATCTAACCCCGTGCTGTACCTGTCCTGGGAGTGTTTGTTGGGGACAGTGTAGAGGGAGATTTACTCTGTATCTAACCCCGTGCTGTACCTGTCCTGGGAGTGTTTGATGGGGACAGTGTAGAGGGAGATTTACTCTGTATCTAACCCCGTGCTGTACCTGTCCTGGGAGTGTTTGATGGGGACAGTGTAGAGGGAGATTTGCTCTGTACCTTACCCCAAGCTGTACCTGTCCTGGGAAATTGTAATGGTGACAGTGTAGAGGGAGATTTACTCTGTATCTCACACCGTGCTGTACATGTCCTAGGAGTCTTTGAGGGGGACAGTGTAGAGGAAGATTTGCTCTGTAGCTAATCCCGTGCTGTACCTGTCCTGGGAGTGTTTGATGGGGACAGTGTAGAGCGAGATTTTCTCTGTATCTTACCAAGTGCTGTACCTGTCCTGGGAGTGTTTGATGGGGACAGTGTAGAGCGAGATTTACTCTTTATATGATCCCTTGCTGTACCTGTCTTGGGAGTGTATGTTCTGGATGGTGTAGACGGAGATTTACTCTGTATCTTACCCCGTGCTGTACCTGTCCTGGGAGTATTTGATGGGGACAGTGTAGAGGGAGCTTTACTCTGTATCTTACCCCGTGCTGTACCTGTCCTGGGAGTGTTTAATGGGGACAGTGTAGAGGGAGATTTACTCTGTTTCTAACCCCGTGTATTACCTGTCCTGGGAGTGTTTGATGTGGACAGTGTAGAATGAGAATTAGTCTGTATCTAACCCGTGCTGTAACTATCCAGGGAGTGTTTGATGGGGACAGTGTAGAGGGAGATTTATTCTGTATCTAACCCCGTGCTGTACCTGTCCTGGGTGTGTTTGATGGGCACAGTGTAGAGGGACCTTTACTCTGTATCTAACCCCGTGCTGTACCTGTCCTGGGAGTGTTTGATGGGGACAGTGTAGAGGGAGCTTTACTCTGTATCCAACCCCGTGTATTACCTGTCCTGTCAGTGTTTGTTGGGGACAGTGTAGAGGGAGATTTACTCTGTATCTAACCCCTTGTATTTCCTGTCCTGGGAGTTTTTGATGGGGACAGTGTAGAATGAGAATTAGTCTGTATCTAACACGTGCTGTACCTGTCCTGGGTGTGTTTGATGGGGACAGTGTAGAGGGAGATTTACTCTGTATCTATCCCCGTGCTTTACCTGTCCTGGGAGTGTTTGATGGGGACAGTGTAGAGGGAGATTGACTCTGTATCTAACCCCGTGCTTTACCTGTCCTGGGAGTGTTTGATGGGGACTGTGTAGAGGGAGCTTTATTCTGTATGTAACCCCACGCTGTACCTGTCCTAGGAGTGTTTGATGGGGATAGTGTAGAGGGAGCTTTACTCTGCATCTAACCCCGTGCTGTATCTGTCCTGGGAGTGTTTGATGGGGACAGTGTAGAGGGAGCTTTATTCTGTATCTAACCCCGTGCTGTACCTGTCCTGGGAGTGCTTGATCGGGACAGTGTGGAGGGAGATTTACTCTGTATCTATCCCTGTGCTGGACCTGTCCTGTGAGTGTTTGATGGGGACAGTGTAGAGGGAGATTTACTCTCTATCTAACCCTGCGCTATACCTGTCCTGGGAGTGTTTGATGCGGACAGTGTAGAGTGAGATTTACTCTGTATCTAACCCCGTGCTGTACCTGTCCAGGGTGTGTATGATGGGGACAGTGTAGAGGGAGCTTTACTCTGTATCTAACCCTGTGCTATACCTGTCCTGTGTGTCTCTGATGGGGACAGTGTATAGGGAGATTTACTCTGTATCTAACCCCGTGCTGTACCTGTCCTAGGAGTGTATGATGGGGACAGTGTAGAGGGAGATTTACTCTCTATCTAACCCTGCGCTATAGCTGCCCTTGGAGTGTTTGATGGGGACAGTGTAGAGGGAGATTTATTCTGTATCTAACCCAGTGCTGTACCTGTCCTGGGAGTGTATGATGGGGACAGTGTAGAGGGAGCTTTACTCTGTATCTAACCCTGTGCTGTACCTGTCCTGGGAGTGTATGATGGGGACAGTGCAGAGGGAGATTTACTCTGTATCTTACCCCATGCTGTACCTGTCCTGGGAGTGTTTGATGGCGACGGTGTAGAGGGAGCTTTACTCTGTATCTAACCCCGTGCTGTACCTGTCCTGGGAGTGTTTGATGCGGACAGTGTAGAGGGAGCTTTACTCTTTATCTAACCCCGTGCTGTTCCTGTCCTTGGAGTGTTTGATGGGGGCGGTGTAGAGGGAGATTTACTCTGTATCTAACCCCGTGCTGTACCTGTCCTGGGAGTGTTTGATGGGGACAGTGTAGCGGGAGATTAACTCTGTATCTAACCCCGTGCTGTACCTGTCCTGGGAGTGTTTGATGGGGACAGTGTAGAGGGAGATTTACTCTGTATCTAACCCCGTGCTGTGCCTGTCTTGGGAGTGTTTGATGGGGACAGTGTAGAGGGACATTTACACTATATCTTAGCCCGTGCTGTTCCTGTCCTGGGAGTGTTTGATGGCGACGGTGTAGAGGGAGCTTTACTCTGTATCTAACCCCGTGCTGTACCTGTCCTGGGAGTGTTTGATGGGGACAGTGTAGAGGGAGATTTACTGTGTATATAATCTGTGCTGTACCTGTCCTGGGAGTGTTTGATGGGGACAGTGTAGAGGGAGATTTTCTCTGTATCTAACCCCGTGCTGTACCTGTCCTGGGAGTGTTTGATGGGGACAGTGTAGAGGGAGATTTACTCTGTATCTAACCCCGTGCTATACCTGGCGTGGGAGTGTTTGATAGGGACAGTGTAGAGGTAGATTTACTCTGTTTCTAACCCCGTGTATTACCTGTCCTGGGAGTGTTTGATGGGGACAATGTAGAGGGAGATTTACTCTGTATCTAACCCCGTGCTGTACCTGTCCTGGGAGTGTTTGATGGGGACAGTGTAGAGGGAGATTTACTCTGTATCTAACCCCATGCTGTACCTGTCCTGGGAGTGTTTGATGGGGACAGTGTAGAGGGAGATGTGCTCTGTATCTAACCCCATGCTGTTCCTGTCCTGGGAGTGTTTGATGGGGACTAGTAGAGGGAGATTTGCTCTGTACCTTACCCCATGCTGTCCCTGTCTTGCGAAATTGTAATGGTGACAGTGTAGAGGGAGGTTTACTCTGTATCTCACACCATGCTGTACATGTCCTGGGAGTCTTTGAGGGGGACAGTGTAGACGGAGATTTGCTCTGTAGCTAATCCCGTGCTCTACCTGCCTTTGGAGTGTATGTTCTGCATTGTGAAGAAGGAGCTTTAGTCTGTATCTTACCCCGTGCTGTACCTGTCCTGGGAGTGTTTGATGGGGACAGTGTAGAGGGAGCTTTACTCTGTATCTAACCCCGTGCTGTACCTGTCCTGGGAGTGTTTGATGGGGACAGTGTAGAGGGGGATTTACTCTGTATCTAACCCCGTACTGTACCTGTCCTGGGAGTGTTTGATGGGGAAAGTGTAGAGCGAGATTTACTCTTTATATGATCCCTTGCTGTACCTGTCTTGGGAGTGTGTGTTCTGGATGGTGTGGACGGAGATTTACTCTGTATCTTACCCCGTGCTGTACCTGTCCTGGGAGTATTTGATGGGGACAGTGTAAAGGGAGCTTTACTCTGTATCTTACCCCGTGCTGTACCTGTCCTGGGAGTGTTTAATGGGGACAGTGTAGAGGGAGATTTACTCTGTTTCTAACCCCGTGTATTACCTGTCCTGGTAGTGTTTGATGTGGACAGTGTAGAATGAGAATTAGTCTGTATCTAACCCGTGCTGTAACTGTCCAGGGAGTGTTTGATGGGGACAGTGTAGTGGGAGATTTATTCTGTATCTAACCCCGTGCTGTACCGGTGCTGGGTGTGTTTGATGGGCACAGTGTAGAGGGAGCTTTACTCTGTATCTAACCCCGTGCTGTGCCTGTCCTGGGAGTGTTTGATGGGGACAGTGTAGAGGGAGCTTTACTCTGTATGTAACCCCGTGTATTACCTGTCCTGTCAGTGTTTGTTGGGGACAGTGTAGAGGGAGATTTACTCTGTATCTAGCCCCTTGTATTACCTGTCCTGGGAGTTTTTGATGGGCACAGTGTAGAATGAGAATTAGTCTGTATCTAACACGTGCTGTACCTGTCCTGGGTGTGTTTGATGGGGACAGTGTAGAGGGAGATATACTCTGTATCTATCCCCGTGCTGTACCTGTCCTGGGAGTGTTTGATGGGGACAGTGTAGACCGAGATTTACTCTGTATCTAACCCCGTGCTTTACCTGTCCTGGGAGTGTTTGATGGGGACAGTGTAGAGGGAAATTTACTCTGTATCTAACCCCGTGCTGTACCTGTCCTGGGATTGTTTGATGGGAGCAGTGTAGAGGGACATTTACTCTGTATCTTAGCCTGTGCTGTTCCTGTCCTGGGATTGTTTGATGGGGACAGTGTAGAGCGAGCTTTTCTCTGTATCTAACCCCGTGCTGTACCTGTCCTGGGAGTGTTTGATGGGGACAATGTAGATGGAGATTTTCTCTGTATCTAACCCGTGCTGTACCTGTCCTGGGAGTGTTTGATTGGGACAGTGTAGAGGGCGCTTTTCTCTGTATCTAACCCCGTGCTGTACCTGTCCTGGGAGTGTTTGATGGGGACTGTGTAGAGGGAGCTTTATTCTGTATGTAACCCCACGCTGTACCTGTCCTAGGAGTGTTTGATGGGGATAGTGTAGAGGGAGCTTTACTCTGCATCTAACCCCGTGCTGTATCTGTCCTGGGAGTGTTTGATGGGGACAGTGTAGAGGGAGCTTTATTCTGTATCTAACCCCGTGCTGTACCTGTCCTGGGAGTGCTTGATCGGACAGTGTGGAGGGAGATTTACTCTGTATCTATCCCTGTGCTGGACCTGTCCTGTGAGTGTTTGATGGGGACAGTGTAGAGGGAGATTTACTCTCTATCTAACCCTGCGCTATACCTGTCCTGGGAGTGTTTGATGCGGACAGTGTAGAGTGAGATTTACTCTGTATCTAACCCCGTGCTGTACCTGTCCAGGGTGTGTATGATGGGGACAGTGTAGAGGGAGCTTTACTCTGTATCTAACCCTGTGCTATACCTGTCCTGGGTGTCTCTGATGGGGACAGTGTATAGGGAGATTTACTCTGTATCTAACCCCGTGCTGTACCTGTCCTAGGAGTGTATGATGGGGACAGTGTAGAGGGAGATTTACTCTCTATCTAACCCTGCGCTATAGCTGCCCTTGGAGTGTTTGATGGGGACAGTGTAGAGGGAGATTTATTCTGTATCTAACCCCGTGCTGTACCTGTCCTGGGAGTGTATGATGGGGACAGTGTAGAGGGAGCTTTACTCTGTATCTAACCCTGTGCTGTACCTGTCCTGGGAGTGTTTGATGGGGACAGTGCAGAGGGAGATTTACTCTGTATCTTACCCCATGCTGTACCTGTCCTGGGAGTGTTTGATGGCGACGGTGTAGAGGGAGCTTTGCTCTGTATTGAGGCCCGTGCTGTACCTGTCCTGAGATAGTTTGATGCAGACAGTGTAGAGGGAGCTTTACTCTGTATCTAACCCCGTGCTGTACCTGTCCTGGGAGTGTTTGATGGGGACAGTGTAGAGGGAGATTTACTGTGTATATAATCTGTGCTGTACCTGTCCTGGGAGTGTTTGATGGGGACAGTGTAGAGGGAGATTTTCTCTGTATCTAACCCCGTGCTGTACCTGTCCTGGGAGTGTTTGATGGGGACAGTGTAGAGGGAGATTTACTCTGTATCTAACCCCGTGCTATACCTGGCCTGGGAGTGTTTGATAGGGACAGTGTAGAGGTAGATTTACTCTGTTTCTAACCCCGTGCATTACCTGTCCTGGGAGTGTTTGATGGGGACAATGTAGAGGGAGCTTTACTCTGTATCTAACCCCATGCTGTACCTGTCCTGGGAGTGTTTGATGGGGACAGTGTAGAGGGAGATTTACTCTGTATCTAACCCCGTGCTGTACCTGTCCTGGGAGTGTTTGATGGGGACAGTGTAGAGGGAGATTTACTCTGTATCTAACCCCGTGCTGTACCTGTCCTGGGAGTGTTTGATGGGCACAGTGTAGAGGGAGCTTTACTCTGTATCTAACCCCGTGCTGTACCTGTCCTGGGAGTGTTTGATGGGGACAGTGTAGAGGGAGATTTACTCTGTATCTAACCCCGTGCTGTACCTGTCCTGGGAGTGTTTGATGGGCACAGTGTAGAGGGAGCTTTACTCTGTATCTAACCCCGTGCTATACCTGTCCTGGGAGTGTTTGATGGGGACAGTGTAGACGGAGATTTACTCTGTATCTAACCCCGTGCTGTACCTGTCCTGGGAGTGTTTGTTGGGGACAGTGTAGAGGGAGATTTACTCTGTATCTAACCCCGTGCTGTACCTGTCCTGGGAGTGTTTGATGGGGACAGTGTAGAGGGAGATTTACTCTGTATCTAACCCCGTGCTGTACCTGTCCTGGGAGTGTTTGATGGGGACAGTGTAGAGGGAGATTTGCTCTGTACCTTACCCCAAGCTGTACCTGTCCTGGGAAATTGTAATGGTGACAGTGTAGAGGGAGTTTTACTCTGTATCTCACACCGTGCTGTACATGTCCTAGGAGTCTTTGAGGGGGACAGTGTAGAGGAAGATTTGCTCTGTAGCTAATCCCGTGCTGTACCTGTCCTGGGAGTGTTTGATGGGGACAGTGTAGAGCGAGATTTTCTCTGTATCTTACCAAGTGCTGTACCTGTCCTGGGAGTGTTTGATGGGGACAGTGTAGAGCGAGATTTACTCTTTATATGATCCCTTGCTGTACCTGTCTTGGGAGTGTATGTTCTGGATGGTGTAGACGGAGATTTACTCTGTATCTTACCCCGTGCTGTACCTGTCCTGGGAGTATTTGATGGGGACAGTGTAGAGGGAGCTTTACTCTGTATCTTACCCCGTGCTGTACCTGTCCTGGGAGTGTTTAATGGGGACAGTGTACAGGGAGATTTACTCTGTTTCTAACCCCGTGTATTACCTGTCCTGGGAGTGTTTGATGTGGACAGTGTAGAATGAGAATTAGTCTGTATCTAACCCGTGCTGTAACTATCCAGGGAGTGTTTGATGGGGACAGTGTAGAGGGAGATTTATTCTGTATCTAACCCCGTGCTGTACCTGTCCTGGGTGTGTTTGATGGGCACAGTGTAGAGGGACCTTTACTCTGTATCTAACCCCGTGCTGTACCTGTCCTGGGAGTGTTTGATGGGGACAGTGTAGAGGGAGCTTTACTCTGTATCCAACCCCGTGTATTACCTGTCCTGTCAGTGTTTGTTGGGGACAGTGTAGAGGGAGATTTACTCTGTATCTAACCCCTTGTATTTCCTGTCCTGGGAGTTTTTGATGGGGACAGTGTAGAATGAGAATTAGTCTGTATCTAACACGTGCTGTACCTGTCCTGGGTGTGTTTGATGGGGACAGTGTAGAGGGAGATTTACTCTGTATCTATCCCCGTGCTTTACCTGTCCTGGGAGTGTTTGATGGGGACAGTGTAGAGGGAGATTGACTCTGTATCTAACCCCGTGCTTTACCTGTCCTGGGAGTGTTTGATGGGGACTGTGTAGAGGGAGCTTTATTCTGTATGTAACCCCACGCTGTACCTGTCCTAGGAGTGTTTGATGGGGATAGTGTAGAGGGAGCTTTACTCTGCATCTAACCCCGTGCTGTATCTGTCCTGGGAGTGTTTGATGGGGACAGTGTAGAGGGAGCTTTATTCTGTATCTAACCCCGTGCTGTACCTGTCCTGGGAGTGCTTGATCGGGACAGTGTGGAGGGAGATTTACTCTGTATCTATCCCTGTGCTGGACCTGTCCTGTGAGTGTTTGATGGGGACAGTGTAGAGGGAGATTTACTCTCTATCTAACCCTGCGCTATACCTGTCCTGGGAGTGTTTGATGCGGACAGTGTAGAGTGAGATTTACTCTGTATCTAACCCCGTGCTGTACCTGTCCAGGGTGTGTATGATGGGGACAGTGTAGAGGGAGCTTTACTCTGTATCTAACCCTGTGCTATACCTGTCCTGTGTGTCTCTGATGGGGACAGTGTATAGGGAGATTTACTCTGTATCTAACCCCGTGCTGTACCTGTCCTAGGAGTGTATGATGGGGACAGTGTAGAGGGAGATTTACTCTCTATCTAACCCTGCGCTATAGCTGCCCTTGGAGTGTTTGATGGGGACAGTGTAGAGGGAGATTTATTCTGTATCTAACCCAGTGCTGTACCTGTCCTGGGAGTGTATGATGGGGACAGTGTAGAGGGAGCTTTACTCTGTATCTAACCCTGTGCTGTACCTGTCCTGGGAGTGTATGATGGGGACAGTGCAGAGGGAGATTTACTCTGTATCTTACCCCATGCTGTACCTGTCCTGGGAGTGTTTGATGGCGACGGTGTAGAGGGAGCTTTACTCTGTATCTAACCCCGTGCTGTACCTGTCCTGGGAGTGTTTGATGCGGACAGTGTAGAGGGAGCTTTACTCTTTATCTAACCCCGTGCTGTTCCTGTCCTTGGAGTGTTTGATGGGGGCGGTGTAGAGGGAGATTTACTCTGTATCTAACCCCGTGCTGTACCTGTCCTGGGAGTGTTTGATGGGGACAGTGTAGCGGGAGATTAACTCTGTATCTAACCCCGTGCTGTACCTGTCCTGGGAGTGTTTGATGGGGACAGTGTAGAGGGAGATTTACTCTGTATCTAACCCCGTGCTGTGCCTGTCTTGGGAGTGTTTGATGGGGACAGTGTAGAGGGACATTTACACTATATCTTAGCCCGTGCTGTTCCTGTCCTGGGAGTGTTTGATGGCGACGGTGTAGAGGGAGCTTTACTCTGTATCTAACCCCGTGCTGTACCTGTCCTGGGAGTGTTTGATGGGGACAGTGTAGAGGGAGATTTACTGTGTATATAATCTGTGCTGTACCTGTCCTGGGAGTGTTTGATGGGGACAGTGTAGAGGGAGATTTTCTCTGTATCTAACCCCGTGCTGTACCTGTCCTGGGAGTGTTTGATGGGGACAGTGTAGAGGGAGATTTACTCTGTATCTAACCCCGTGCTATACCTGGCGTGGGAGTGTTTGATAGGGACAGTGTAGAGGTAGATTTACTCTGTTTCTAACCCCGTGTATTACCTGTCCTGGGAGTGTTTGATGGGGACAATGTAGAGGGAGATTTACTCTGTATCTAACCCCGTGCTGTACCTGTCCTGGGAGTGTTTGATGGGGACAGTGTAGAGGGAGATTTACTCTGTATCTAACCCCATGCTGTACCTGTCCTGGGAGTGTTTGATGGGGACAGTGTAGAGGGAGATGTGCTCTGTATCTAACCCCATGCTGTTCCTGTCCTGGGAGTGTTTGATGGGGACTAGTAGAGGGAGATTTGCTCTGTACCTTACCCCATGCTGTCCCTGTCTTGCGAAATTGTAATGGTGACAGTGTAGAGGGAGGTTTACTCTGTATCTCACACCATGCTGTACATGTCCTGGGAGTCTTTGAGGGGGACAGTGTAGACGGAGATTTGCTCTGTAGCTAATCCCGTGCTCTACCTGCCTTTGGAGTGTATGTTCTGCATTGTGAAGAAGGAGCTTTAGTCTGTATCTTACCCCGTGCTGTACCTGTCCTGGGAGTGTTTGATGGGGACAGTGTAGAGGGAGCTTTACTCTGTATCTAACCCCGTGCTGTACCTGTCCTGGGAGTGTTTGATGGGGACAGTGTAGAGGGGGATTTACTCTGTATCTAACCCCGTACTGTACCTGTCCTGGGAGTGTTTGATGGGGAAAGTGTAGAGCGAGATTTACTCTTTATATGATCCCTTGCTGTACCTGTCTTGGGAGTGTGTGTTCTGGATGGTGTGGACGGAGATTTACTCTGTATCTTACCCCGTGCTGTACCTGTCCTGGGAGTATTTGATGGGGACAGTGTAAAGGGAGCTTTACTCTGTATCTTACCCCGTGCTGTACCTGTCCTGGGAGTGTTTAATGGGGACAGTGTAGAGGGAGATTTACTCTGTTTCTAACCCCGTGTATTACCTGTCCTGGTAGTGTTTGATGTGGACAGTGTAGAATGAGAATTAGTCTGTATCTAACCCGTGCTGTAACTGTCCAGGGAGTGTTTGATGGGGACAGTGTAGTGGGAGATTTATTCTGTATCTAACCCCGTGCTGTACCGGTGCTGGGTGTGTTTGATGGGCACAGTGTAGAGGGAGCTTTACTCTGTATCTAACCCCGTGCTGTGCCTGTCCTGGGAGTGTTTGATGGGGACAGTGTAGAGGGAGCTTTACTCTGTATGTAACCCCGTGTATTACCTGTCCTGTCAGTGTTTGTTGGGGACAGTGTAGAGGGAGATTTACTCTGTATCTAGCCCCTTGTATTACCTGTCCTGGGAGTTTTTGATGGGCACAGTGTAGAATGAGAATTAGTCTGTATCTAACACGTGCTGTACCTGTCCTGGGTGTGTTTGATGGGGACAGTGTAGAGGGAGATATACTCTGTATCTATCCCCGTGCTGTACCTGTCCTGGGAGTGTTTGATGGGGACAGTGTAGACCGAGATTTACTCTGTATCTAACCCCGTGCTTTACCTGTCCTGGGAGTGTTTGATGGGGACAGTGTAGAGGGAAATTTACTCTGTATCTAACCCCGTGCTGTACCTGTCCTGGGATTGTTTGATGGGAGCAGTGTAGAGGGACATTTACTCTGTATCTTAGCCTGTGCTGTTCCTGTCCTGGGATTGTTTGATGGGGACAGTGTAGAGCGAGCTTTTCTCTGTATCTAACCCCGTGCTGTACCTGTCCTGGGAGTGTTTGATGGGGACAATGTAGATGGAGATTTTCTCTGTATCTAACCCGTGCTGTACCTGTCCTGGGAGTGTTTGATTGGGACAGTGTAGAGGGCGCTTTTCTCTGTATCTAACCCCGTGCTGTACCTGTCCTGGGAGTGTTTGATGGGGACTGTGTAGAGGGAGCTTTATTCTGTATGTAACCCCACGCTGTACCTGTCCTAGGAGTGTTTGATGGGGATAGTGTAGAGGGAGCTTTACTCTGCATCTAACCCCGTGCTGTATCTGTCCTGGGAGTGTTTGATGGGGACAGTGTAGAGGGAGCTTTATTCTGTATCTAACCCCGTGCTGTACCTGTCCTGGGAGTGCTTGATCGGACAGTGTGGAGGGAGATTTACTCTGTATCTATCCCTGTGCTGGACCTGTCCTGTGAGTGTTTGATGGGGACAGTGTAGAGGGAGATTTACTCTCTATCTAACCCTGCGCTATACCTGTCCTGGGAGTGTTTGATGCGGACAGTGTAGAGTGAGATTTACTCTGTATCTAACCCCGTGCTGTACCTGTCCAGGGTGTGTATGATGGGGACAGTGTAGAGGGAGCTTTACTCTGTATCTAACCCTGTGCTATACCTGTCCTGGGTGTCTCTGATGGGGACAGTGTATAGGGAGATTTACTCTGTATCTAACCCCGTGCTGTACCTGTCCTAGGAGTGTATGATGGGGACAGTGTAGAGGGAGATTTACTCTCTATCTAACCCTGCGCTATAGCTGCCCTTGGAGTGTTTGATGGGGACAGTGTAGAGGGAGATTTATTCTGTATCTAACCCCGTGCTGTACCTGTCCTGGGAGTGTATGATGGGGACAGTGTAGAGGGAGCTTTACTCTGTATCTAACCCTGTGCTGTACCTGTCCTGGGAGTGTTTGATGGGGACAGTGCAGAGGGAGATTTACTCTGTATCTTACCCCATGCTGTACCTGTCCTGGGAGTGTTTGATGGCGACGGTGTAGAGGGAGCTTTGCTCTGTATTGAGGCCCGTGCTGTACCTGTCCTGAGATAGTTTGATGCAGACAGTGTAGAGGGAGCTTTACTCTGTATCTAACCCTGTGCTGTACCTGTCCTGGGAGTGTATGATGGGGACAGTGCAGAGGGAGATTTACTCTGTATCTTACCCCATGCTGTACCTGTCCTGGGAGTGTTTGATGGCGACGGTGTAGAGGGAGCTTTACTCTGTATCTAACCCCGTGCTGTACCTGTCCTGGGAGTGTTTGATGGGGACAGTGTAGAGGGAGATTTACTGTGTATATAATCTGTGCTGTACCTGTCCTGGGAGTGTTTGATGGGGACAGTGTAGAGGGAGATTTTCTCTGTATCTAACCCCGTGCTGTACCTGTCCTGGGAGTGTTTGATGGGGACAGTGTAGAGGGAGATTTACTCTGTATCTAACCCCGTGCTATACCTGGCCTGGGAGTGTTTGATAGGGACAGTGTAGAGGTAGATTTACTCTGTTTCTAACCCCGTGTATTACCTGTCCTGGGAGTGTTTGATGGGGACAATGTAGAGGGAGATTTACTCTGTATCTAACCCCGTGCTGTACCTGTCCTGGGAGTGTTTGATGGGGACAGTGTAGAGGGAGATTTACTCTGTATCTAACACGTGCTGTACCTGTCCTGGGAGTGTTTGATGGGGACAGTGTAGAGGGAGATTTACTCTGTATCTAACCCCGTGCTGTACCTGTCCTGGGAGTGTTTGATGGGCACAGTGTAGAGGGAGCTTTACTCTGTATCTAACCCCGTGCTGTACCTGTCCTGGGAGTGTTTGATGGGGACAGTGTAGAGGGAGATTTACTCTGTATCTAACCCCGTGCTGTACCTGTCCTGGGAGTGTTTGATGGGCACAGTGTAGAGGGAGCTTTACTCTGTATCTAACCCCGTGCTATACCTGTCCTGGGAGTGTTTGATGGGGACAGTGTAGACGGAGATTTACTCTGTATCTAACCCCGTGCTGTACCTGTCCTGGGAGTGTTTGTTGGGGACAGTGTAGAGGGAGATTTACTCTGTATCTAACCCCGTGCTGTACCTGTCCTGGGAGTGTTTGATGGGGACAGTGTAGAGGGAGATTTACTCTGTATCTAACCCCGTGCTGTACCTGTCCTGGGAGTGTTTGATGGGGACAGTGTAGAGGGAGATTTGCTCTGTACCTTACCCCAAGCTGTACCTGTCCTGGGAAATTGTAATGGTGACAGTGTAGAGGGAGATTTACTCTGTATCTCACACCGTGCTGTACATGTCCTAGGAGTCTTTGAGGGGGACAGTGTAGAGGAAGATTTGCTCTGTAGCTAATCCCGTGCTGTACCTGTCCTGGGAGTGTTTGATGGGGACAGTGTAGAGCGAGATTTTCTCTGTATCTTACCAAGTGCTGTACCTGTCCTGGGAGTGTTTGATGGGGACAGTGTAGAGCGAGATTTACTCTTTATATGATCCCTTGCTGTACCTGTCTTGGGAGTGTATGTTCTGGATGGTGTAGACGGAGATTTACTCTGTATCTTACCCCGTGCTGTACCTGTCCTGGGAGTATTTGATGGGGACAGTGTAGAGGGAGCTTTACTCTGTATCTTACCCCGTGCTGTACCTGTCCTGGGAGTGTTTAATGGGGACAGTGTAGAGGGAGATTTACTCTGTTTCTAACCCCGTGTATTACCTGTCCTGGGAGTGTTTGATGTGGACAGTGTAGAATGAGAATTAGTCTGTATCTAACCCGTGCTGTAACTATCCAGGGAGTGTTTGATGGGGACAGTGTAGAGGGAGATTTATTCTGTATCTAACCCCGTGCTGTACCTGTCCTGGGTGTGTTTGATGGGCACAGTGTAGAGGGACCTTTACTCTGTATCTAACCCCGTGCTGTACCTGTCCTGGGAGTGTTTGATGGGGACAGTGTAGAGGGAGCTTTACTCTGTTTCCAACCCCGTGTATTACCTGTCCTGTCAGTGTTTGTTGGGGACAGTGTAGAGGGAGATTTACTCTGTATCTAACCCCTTGTATTTCCTGTCCTGGGAGTTTTTGATGGGGACAGTGTAGAATGAGAATTAGTCTGTATCTAACACGTGCTGTACCTGTCCTGGGTGTGTTTGATGGGGACAGTGTATAGGGAGATTTACTCTGTATCTATCCCCGTGCTTTACCTGTCCTGGGAGTGTTTGATGGGGACAGTGTAGAGGGAGATTGACTCTGTATCTAACTCCGTGCTGTACCTGTACTGGGAGTGTTTGATGGGGATAGTGTAGAGGGAGATTTACTCTGTATCTAACCCCGTGCTGTACCTGTCCTGGTAGTGTTTGATGGGGCCTTTGTAGAGGCAACTTTACTCTGTACCTTACTCTGCGGTCTACCTGTCCTGGGAGTGTTTGATTTGGACACTGTAGAGGGATATTTACTCTGTATCTAACCCCGTGCTGTGCCTGTCCTGGGAGTGTTTGATGGGAGCAGTGTAGAGGGACTTTTACTCAGTATCTTAGCCTGTGCTGTTCCTGTCCTGGGATTGTTTGATGGGGACAGTGTAGAGTGAGCTTTTCTCTGTATCTAACCCCGTGCTGTACCTGTCCTGGGAGTGTTTGATGGGGACAATGTAGAGTGAGATTTTCTCTGTATCTAACCCCGTGCTGTACCTGTCCTGGGAGTGTTTGATGGGGACAGTGTAGAGGGAGCATTTCTCTGTATCTAACCCCATGCTGTACCTGTCCTGGGAGTGTTTGATGGGGACAGTGTAGAGGGAGCTTTACTCTGTATCTAACCCCGTGTATTACCTGTCCTGGGAGTGTTTGATGGGGACAGTGTAGAATGAGAATTAGTCTGTATCTTACCCGTGCTGTCGCTGTCCAGGGAGTGTTTGATGGGGACAGTGTAGAGGGAGCTTTATTCTGTATCTAACACCGTGCTGTACCTGTCCTGGGAGTGTTTGATCGGGACAGTGTAGAGGGAGATTTACTCTGTATCTATCCCCGTGCTGTACCTGTGCTGTGAGTGTTTGATGGGGACAGTGTAGAGGGAGATTTACTCTCTATCTAACCCTGCGCTATACCTGTCCTGGGAGTGTTTGATGGGGACAGTGTAGAGTGAGATTTACTCTGTATCTAACCCCGTGCTGTACCTGTCCTGTGTGTGTATGATGGGGACAGTGTAGAGGGAGATTTACTCTGTATCTAACCCTGCGCTATACCGGTCCTGGGAGTCTCTGATGGGGTCAGTGTATAGGGAGATTTACTCTGTATCTCACACCGTGCTGTACATGTCCTAGGAGTCTTTGAGGGGGACAGTGTAGAGGAAGATTTGCTCTGTAGCTAATCCCGTGCTGTACCTGTCCTGGGAGTGTTTGATGGGGACAGTGTAGAGCGAGATTTTCTCTGTATCTTACCAAGTGCTGTACCTGTCCTGGGAGTGTTTGATGGGGACAGTGTAGAGCGAGATTTACTCTTTATATGATCCCTTGCTGTACCTGTCTTGGGAGTGTATGTTCTGGATGGTGTAGACGGAGATTTACTCTGTATCTTACCCCGTGCTGTACCTGTCCTGGGAGTATTTGATGGGGACAGTGTAGAGGGAGCTTTACTCTGTATCTTACCCCGTGCTGTACCTGTCCTGGGAGTGTTTAATGGGGACAGTGTAGAGGGAGATTTACTCTGTTTCTAACCCCGTGTATTACCTGTCCTGGGAGTGTTTGATGTGGACAGTGTAGAATGAGAATTAGTCTGTATCTAACCCGTGCTGTAACTATCCAGGGAGTGTTTGATGGGGACAGTGTAGAGGGAGATTTATTCTGTATCTAACCCCGTGCTGTACCTGTCCTGGGTGTGTTTGATGGGCACAGTGTAGAGGGACCTTTACTCTGTATCTAACCCCGTGCTGTACCTGTCCTGGGAGTGTTTGATGGGGACAGTGTAGAGGGAGCTTTACTCTGTTTCCAACCCCGTGTATTACCTGTCCTGTCAGTGTTTGTTGGGGACAGTGTAGAGGGAGATTTACTCTGTATCTAACCCCTTGTATTTCCTGTCCTGGGAGTTTTTGATGGGGACAGTGTAGAATGAGAATTAGTCTGTATCTAACACGTGCTGTACCTGTCCTGGGTGTGTTTGATGGGGACAGTGTATAGGGAGATTTACTCTGTATCTATCCCCGTGCTTTACCTGTCCTGGGAGTGTTTGATGGGGACAGTGTAGAGGGAGATTGACTCTGTATCTAACTCCGTGCTGTACCTGTACTGGGAGTGTTTGATGGGGATAGTGTAGAGGGAGATTTACTCTGTATCTAACCCCGTGCTGTACCTGTCCTGGTAGTGTTTGATGGGGCCTTTGTAGAGGCAACTTTACTCTGTACCTTACTCTGCGGTCTACCTGTCCTGGGAGTGTTTGATTTGGACACTGTAGAGGGATATTTACTCTGTATCTAACCCCGTGCTGTGCCTGTCCTGGGAGTGTTTGATGGGAGCAGTGTAGAGGGACTTTTACTCAGTATCTTAGCCTGTGCTGTTCCTGTCCTGGGATTGTTTGATGGGGACAGTGTAGAGTGAGCTTTTCTCTGTATCTAACCCCGTGCTGTACCTGTCCTGGGAGTGTTTGATGGGGACAATGTAGAGTGAGATTTTCTCTGTATCTAACCCCGTGCTGTACCTGTCCTGGGAGTGTTTGATGGGGACAGTGTAGAGGGAGCATTTCTCTGTATCTAACCCCATGCTGTACCTGTCCTGGGAGTGTTTGATGGGGACAGTGTAGAGGGAGCTTTACTCTGTATCTAACCCCGTGTATTACCTGTCCTGGGAGTGTTTGATGGGGACAGTGTAGAATGAGAATTAGTCTGTATCTTACCCGTGCTGTCGCTGTCCAGGGAGTGTTTGATGGGGACAGTGTAGAGGGAGCTTTATTCTGTATCTAACACCGTGCTGTACCTGTCCTGGGAGTGTTTGATCGGGACAGTGTAGAGGGAGATTTACTCTGTATCTATCCCCGTGCTGTACCTGTGCTGTGAGTGTTTGATGGGGACAGTGTAGAGGGAGATTTACTCTCTATCTAACCCTGCGCTATACCTGTCCTGGGAGTGTTTGATGGGGACAGTGTAGAGTGAGATTTACTCTGTATCTAACCCCGTGCTGTACCTGTCCTGTGTGTGTATGATGGGGACAGTGTAGAGGGAGATTTACTCTGTATCTAACCCTGCGCTATACCGGTCCTGGGAGTCTCTGATGGGGTCAGTGTATAGGGAGATTTACTCTGTATCTAACCCCGTGCTGTACCTGTCCTGGGAGTGTTTGATGGAGACAGTGTAGAGGGAGCTTTACTCTGTATCTAACCCCGTGCTGGACCTGTCCTGGGAGTGTTTGATGGGGACAGTGTAGAGGGAGCTTTACTCTGTATCTAACACCGTGCTGTACCTGTCCTGGGAGTGTTTGATCGGGACAGTGTAGAGGGAGATTTACTCTGTATCAAACCCCGTGCTGTACCTGTCCTGGGACTGTTTGATGGGGACAGTGTAGAGGGAGATTTACTCTATATCTAACCCCGTGCTGTACCTGTCCTGGGAGTGTTTGATGGGGACAGTGTAGAGGGAGATTTACTCTGTATCTAACCCCGTGCTGTACCTGTCCTGGGAGTGTTTGATGGGGACAGTGTAGAGGGAGATTTACTCTGTATCTAACCCCGTGCTGTACCTGTCCTGGGAGTGTTTGATGGGGACAGTGTAGAGGGAGATTTGCTCTGTACCTTACCCCAAGCTGTACCTGTCCTGGGAAATTGTAATGTTGACAGTGTAGAGGGAGATTTACTCTGTATCTCACACCGTGCTGTACATGTCCTAGGAGTCTTTGAGGGGGACAGTGTAGAGGAAGATTTGCTCTGTAGCTAATCCCGTGCTGTACCTGTCCTGGGAGTGTTTGATGGGGACAGTGTAGAGCGAGATTTTCTCTTTATCTTACCAAGTGCTGTACCTGTCCTGGGAGTGTTTGATGGGGACAGTGTAGAGCGAGATTTACTCTTTATATGATCCCTTGCTGTACCTGTCTTGGGAGTGTATGTTCTGGATGGTGTAGACGGAGATTTACTCTGTATCTTACCCCGTGCTGTACCTGTCCTGGGAGTATTTGATGGGGACAGTGTAGAGGGAGCTTTACTCTGTATCTTACCCCGTGCTGTACCTGTCCTGGGAGTGTTTAATGGGGACAGTGTAGAGGGAGATTTACTCTGTTTCTAACCCCGTGTATTACCTGTCCTGGGAGTGTTTGATGTGGACAGTGTAGAATGAGAATTAGTCTGTATCTAACCCGTGC
Organism: Isurus oxyrinchus; assembly: GCA_026770705.1. Classification (NCBI taxonomy): domain Eukaryota; kingdom Metazoa; phylum Chordata; class Chondrichthyes; order Lamniformes; family Lamnidae; genus Isurus; species Isurus oxyrinchus. Next base: position 32,332 of record JANJGN010001533.1, read on the forward strand.
TGTAACTATCCAGGGAGTGTTTGATGGGGACAGTGTAGAGGGAGATTTATTCTGTATCTAACCCCGTGCTGTACCTGTCCTGGGTGTGTTTGATGGGCACAGTGTAGAGGGACCTTTACTCTGTATCTAACCCCGTGCTGTACCTGTCCTGGGAGTGTTTGATGGGGACAGTGTAGAGGGAGCTTTACTCTGTATCCAACCCCGTGTATTACCTGTCCTGTCAGTGTTTGTTGGGGACAGTGTAGAGGGAGATTTACTCTGTATCTAACCCCTTGTATTACCTGTCCTGGGAGTTTTTGATGGGGACAGTGTAGAATGAGAATTAGTCTGTATCTAACACGTGCTGTACCTGTCCTGGGTGTGTTTGATGGGGACAGTGTAGAGGGAGATTTACTCTGTATCTATCCCCGTGCTTTACCTGTCCTGGGAGTGTTTGATGGGGACAGTGTAGAGGGAGATTGACTCTGTATCTAACCCCGTGCTTTACCTGTCCTGGGAGTGTTTGATGGGGACAGTGTAGAGGGAAATTTACTCTGTATCTAACTCCGTGCTGTACCTGTACTGGGAGTGTTTGATGGGGATAGTTTAGAGGGAGATTTACTCTGTATCTTACCCCGTGCTGTACCTGTCCTGGTAGTGTTTGATGGGGCCTTTGTAGAGGCAACTTTACTATGTACCTTACTCTGCGGTCTACCTGTCCTGGGAGTGTTTGATTTGGACACTGTAGAGGGATATTTACTCTGTATCTAACCCCGTGCTGTGCCTGTCCTGGGAGTGTTTGATGGGAGCAGTGTAGAGGGACTTTTACTCAGTATCTTAGCCTGTGCTGTTCCTGTCCTGGGATTGTTTGATGGGGACAGTGTAGAGCGAGCTTTTCTCTGTATCTAACCCCACGCTATACCTGTCCTGGGAGTGTTTGATGGGGACAATGTAGAGTGAGATTTTCTCTGTATCTAACCCCGTGCTGTACCTGTCCTGGGAGTGTTTGATGGGGACAGTGTAGAGGGAGCTTTTCTCTGTATCTAACCCCATGCTGTACCTGTCCTGGGAGTGTTTGATGGGGACAGTGTAGAGGGAGCTTTACTCTGTATCTAACCCCGTGTATTACCTGTCCTGGGAGTGTTTGATGGGGACAGTGTAGAATGAGAATTAGTCTGTATCTTACCCGTGCTGTCGCTGTCCAGGGAGTGTTTGATGGGGACAGTGTAGAGGGAGCTTTATTCTGTATCTAACACCGTGCTGTACCTGTCCTGGGAGTGTTTGATCGGGACAGTGTAGAGAGAGATTTACTCTGTATCTATCCCCGTGCTGTACCTGTCCTGTGAGTGTTTGATGGGGACAGTGTAGAGGGAGATTTACTCTCTATCTAACCCTGCGCTATACCTGTCCTGGGAGTGTTTGATGGGGACAGTGTAGAGTGAGATTTACTCTGTATCTAACCCCGTGCTGTACCTGTCCTGGGTGTGTATGATGGGGACAGTGTAGAGGGAGCTTTACTCTGTATCTAAACCTGCGCTATACCGGTCCTGGGAGTCTCTGATGGGGTCAGTGTATAGGGAGATTTACTCTGTATCTAACCCCGTGCTGTACCTGTCCTGGGAGTTTTTGATGGAGACAGTGTAGAGGGAGCTTTACTCTGTATCTAACCCCGTGCTGTACCTGTCCTGGGAGTGTTTGATGGGGACAGTGTAGAGGGAGCTTTACTCTGTATCTAACACCGTGCTGTACCTGTCCTGGGAGTGTTTGATCGGGACAGTGTAGAGGGAGATTTACTCTGTATCTATCCCCGTGCTGTACCTGTCCTGTGAGTGTTTGATGGGGACAGTGTAGAGGGAGATTTACTCTCTATCTAACCCTGCGCTATACCTGTCCTGGGATTGTTTGATTGGGTCCGTGTAGAGTGAGATTTACTCTGTATCTAACCCCGTGCTGTACCTGTCCTGGGTGTGTATGATGGGGACAGTGTAGAGGGAGCTTTACTCTGCATCTAACCCTGCGCTATACCGGTCCTGGGAGTCTCTGATGGGGTCAGTGTATAGGGAGATTTACTCTGTATCTAACCCCGTGCTGTACCTGTCCTGGGAGTGTTTGATGGGGACAAGGTAGAGGGAGATTTACTCTCTATCTAACCCTGCGCTATATCTGTCCTGGGAGTGTTTGATGGGGACAGTGTAGAGGGAGATTTACTCTGTATCTAACCCCGTGCTGTACCTGTCCTGGGAGTGTTTGATGGGGACAGTGTAGAGTGAGATTTACTCTGTATCTAACCCAGTGCTGTACCTGTCCTGGGAGTGTTTGATGGGGACAGTGTAGAGGGAGCTTTACTCTGTATCTAACCCTGTGCTGTACCTGTCCTGGGAGTTTTTGATGGGGACAGTGTAGAGGGAGATTTACTCTCTATCTAACCCTGCGCTATACCTGTCCTGGGAGTGTTTGATGGGGACAGTGTAGAGTGAGATTTACTCTGTATCTAACCCCGTGCTGTACCAGTCCTGGGAGTGTATGATGGGCACAGTGTAGAGGGAGTTTTCCTCTGTATCTAACCCTGCGCTATACCTGTCCTGGGAGTCTTTGATGGGGACAGTGTAGAGGGAGATTTACTCTGTATCTAACCCCATGCTGTACCTGTCCTGGGAGTGTTTGATGGGGACAGTGTAGAGGGAGCTTTACTCTGTATCTAACCCCGTGATGTACCTGTCCTGGGAGTGTTTGATGGGGACAGTGTAGAGGGAGCTTTACTCTGTATCTAACCCCGTGCTGTACCTGTCCTGGGAGTGTTTGATGGGGACAGTGTAGAGTGAGATTTACTCTGTATCTAACCCCGTGCTGTACCAGTCCTGGGAGTGTATGATGGGGACAGTGTAGAGGGAGTTTTCCTCTGTATCTAACCCTGCGCTATACCTGTCCTGGGAGTCTTTGATGGGGACAGTGTAGAGGGAGATTTACTCTGTATCTAACCCCATGCTGTACCTGTCCTGGGAGTGTTTGATGGGGACAGTGTAGAGGGAGCTTTACTCTGTATTGAAGCCTGTGCTGTAACTGTCCTGAGATAGTTTGATGCAGACAGTGTAGAGGGAGATTTACTCTGTATCTAACCCCGTGCTGTACCTGTCCTGGGAGTGTATGATGGGGACAGTTTAGAGGGAGATTTACTCTGTATCTAACCCTGTGCTGTACCTGTCCTGGGAGTGTTTGATGGGGACAGTGTAGAGGGAGATTTACTCTGTATCTAACCCCGTGCTGTACCTGTCCTGGGAGTGTTTGATGGGGACAGTGTAGAGGGATATTTACTCTGTATCTAACCCCGTGCTGTGCCTGTCCTGGGAGTGTTTGATTGGAGCAGTGTAGAGGGACGTTTACTCTGTATCTTAGCCCATGCTGTTCCTGTCCTGGGAGTGTTTGATGGGGACAGTGTAGAGGGAGCTTTTCTCTGTATCTAACCCCATGCTGTACCTGTCCTGGGAGTGTTTGATGGGGACAACGTAGTGGGAGATTTTCTCTGTATCTAACCCGTGCTGTACCTGTCCTGGGAGTGTTTGATGGGGACTGTGTAGTGGGAGCTTTATTCTGTATGTAACCCTGTGCTGTACCTGTCCTGGGAGTATTTGATGGGGACAGTGTAGAGGGAGCTTTATTCTGTATCTAACCCCTTGCTGTACCTGTCCTGGGAGTGTTTGATGGGGACAGTGTAGAGGGAGATTTACTCTGTATCTATCCCCGTGCTGTACCTGTCCTGGGAGTGTTTGATGGGGACGGTGTAGAGAGAGATTTACTCTTTATCTAACCCCGTGCTGTACCTGTCCTGGGAGTGTATGATGTGGACAGTGTAGAGGGAGCTTTACTCTGTATCTAAACCCGTGCTGTTCCTGTCCTGGGAGTGTTTGATGGGGACAGTGTAGAGGGAGGTTTACTCTGTATCTAACCCCGTGCTGTACCTGTCCTGCGAGTTTGTAATGGTGACAGTGTAGAGGGAGATTTACACTGTATCTCACACAGTGCTGTACCTGACTTGGGAGTGATTGATGGGGACACTGTAGATGGAGATTTACTCTGTATCTCACACCGTGCTGTACCTGTCCAGGGAGTATTTGATGGGGACAGTGTAGAGGGAGATTTACTCTGTTTCCAACCCAGCGCTGTAATTGTCCTGGGAGTGATTGTCGTGATAGTGTAGAGGGAGCTTTACTCTGTATCTAATTCCATGCTGTACCTGTATTGGGATTGTATGATCTGGAGGGTGTAGGGAGAGATTTAATCTGTATCCAAACCCGCACTGTACCTGTCCTGGGAGTGTTTGATGGGGATAGTGTAGAGGGATATTTAGTCTGGATCTAACCCCGGGCTGTACCTGTCCTGCGTGTGTTTGATGGGGATAGTGTAGAATGAGATTTACTCTGTGTCTAACCCCGTGCTGTACCTGTCCTGGGAGTATTTGATGGGGACAGAGTTGAGGTTGCTTTACTCTGTATCTAACCCCGTGCTGTACCTGTCCTGAGAGTGTTTGATGAGGACTGTCGAGAGGGAGCTTTATTCTGTATCTAACCCCGTGCTGTACCTGTCCTGGGAGTGTTTGATGGGGACAGTGTAGACGTAGATTTACTCTATAACTTACACTGTGCTGTACCTGTCCTGGGAGTGTTTGATGGGGACATTGTAGAGGGAGCTTTACTCTCTATCTAACCCCGTGCTGTACCTGTCCTTGGAGTGTTTGATGGCGACAGTGTAGAGGGAGATTTGCTCTGTATCTAACCCAGTGCTGTACCTGTCACTGGAGTGTTTAATGGGGACAGTGTAAAGGGAGATTTACTCTGTATCTAACCCCGTGCTGTACCTGTCCAGTGAAAGTGTGATGGGGACAGTGTAGAGGGAGCTTTTCTCTGTATCTAACCCCGTGCTGTACCTGTCCTGGGAGTGTTTGATGGGGACAGTGTCGAGGGAGATTTACTCTGTATCTAACCGCGTGCTGTACCTGTCCTGTGAGTGTTGGATGCGGACAGTGTAGAGGGAAATTTACTCTGTTTCCAACCCCGCGCTGTACTTGTCCTGGGAGTGATTGTTGGGGAGTGTAGAGGGAGCTTTTCTCTGTATCTAACCCCGTGCTGTACCTGTCCTGGGAGTGTTTGATGGGGACAGTGTAGAGGGAGATTTGCTCTGTATCTAATCCCGTGCTGTACCTGCCTTGGGAGTGTATGATGGGGACAGTGTAGAGGGAGCTTTACTCTGTATCTAACCCTGCGCTATTCCTGTCCTGGGAGTCTTTGATGGGGACAGTGTATAGGGAGTTTTACTCGGTACCTAACCCCGTGCTGTACCTGTCCTGGGAGTGTTTGATGGGGACAGTGTAGAGGGAGCTTTACTCTGTATCTAACCTCGTGCTATACCTGTCCTGGGAGTGTTTGATGGGGACAGGGTAGAGGGAGATTTACTCTCCATCTAACCCTGCGCTATATCTGTCCTGGGAATGTTTGATGGGGACAGTGAAGAGGGAGATTTACTCTGTATCTGACCCCGTGATGTACCTGCCATGGGAGTGTATGATGGGGACAGTGTAGTGCGAGCTTTACTCTGTATCCAATTCCATGCTGTACCTGTACTGGGATTGTATGATCTGGATGGTGTAGGGAGAGATTTAATCTGTATCCAAACCCGCGCTGTACCTGTCCTGGGAGTGTTTGATGGGGACAGTGTAGAGGGATATTTAGTCTGCATCTAACCCCGTGCTGTACCTGTCCTGGGAGTGTTTGATGGGGACAGTGTCGAGGGAGCTTTACTCTGTATCTAACCCCGTGTTGTACCTGTCCTGCGTGTGTTTGATGGGGACAGTGTAGAGGGAGTTTTACTCTGTATCTAACCCCGTGCTGTACCTGTCCTGGGAGTGTTTGATGGGGACAGTGTCGAGGGAGCTTTACTCTGTATCTAACCCCGTGTTGTACCTGTCCTGCGTGTGTTTGAAGGGGACAGTGTAGAGGGAGCTTTACTCTGTATCTAACCCCGTGCTGTTCCTGTCCTGGGAGTGATCGATGGGGACAGTGTAGAATGAGATTTTCTCTGTGTCTAACCCCGTGCTGTACCTGTCCTGGGAGTGTTTGATGGGGACAGAGTTGAGGGTGCTTTACTCTGTATCTAACCCGTGCTGTACCTGTCCTGGGAGTGTTTGATGGGGACAGTGCAGAGGGATATTTACTCTGTATCTCAACCCGTGCTGTACCTGTCCTGGGAGTGTTTGATGAGGACAGTGTAGAGGGAGCTTTACTCTGTATCTAACCCCGTGCTTTTCCTGTCCTGGGATTGTTTGATGCGGACAGTGAAGAGGGAGCTTTACTCTGTAACTAACGCCTTGCTGTACCTGTCCTGGGAGTGTTTGATGGGGACAGTGTAGAGGGAAATTTACTCTGTTTCCAAACCCGCGCTGTACTTGTCCTGGGAGTGATTGTTGGGGACAGTGTAGAAGGAGATTTACACTGTATATAACCCCATGCTGTACCAGTCCTGGGAGTGTATGATCTGGATGGTGTAGGGAGAGATTTAATCTGTATCCAACCCCGCGCTGTACCTGTCCTGGGAGTGTTTGATGGGGACAACGTAGTGGGAGATTTTCTCTGTATCTAACTCGTGCTGTACCTGTCCTGGGAGTGTTTGATGGGGACTGTGTAGAGGGAGCTTTATTCTGTATGTAACCCTGTGCTGTACCTGTCCTGGGAGTACTTGATGGGGACAGTGTAGAGGGAGCTTTATTCTGTATCTAACCCCTTGCTGTACCTGTCCTGGGAGTGTTTGATGGGGACAGTGTAGAGGGAGATTTACTCTGTATCTATCCCCGTGCTGTACCTGTCCTGGGAGTGTTTGATGGGGACAGTGTAGAGGGAGCTTTACTCTGTATCTAACACCGTGCTGTACCTGTCCTGGGAGTGTTTGATCGGGACAGTGTAGAGGGAGATTTACTCTGTATCTATCCCCGTGCTGTACCTGTCCTGTGAGTGTTTGATGGGGACAGTGTAGAGGGAGATTTACTCTCTATCTAACCCTGCGCTATACCTGTCCTGGGAGTGTTTGATGGGGACAGTGTAGAGTGAGATTTACTCTGTATCTAAGCCCGTGCTGTACCTGTCCTGGGTGTGTATGATGGGGACAGTGTAGAGGGAGCTTTACTCTGTATCTAACCCTGCGCTATACCGTTCCTGGGAGTCTCTGATGGGGTCAGTGTATAGGGAGATTTACTCTGTATCTAACCCCGTGCTGTACCTGTCCTGGGAGTGTTTGATGGGGACAAGGTAGAGGGAGATTTACTCTCTATCTAACCCTGCGCTATATCTGTCCTGGGAGTGTTTGATGGGGACAGTGTAGAGGGAGATTTACTCTGTATCTAACCCCGTGCTGTACCTGTCCTGGGAGTGTTTGATGGGGACAGTGTAGAGTGAGATTTACTCTGTATCTAACCCAGTGCTGTACCTGTCCTGGGAGTGTTTGATGGGGACAGTGTAGAGGGAGCTTTACTCTGTATCTAACCCTGTGCTGTACCTGTCCTGGGAGTTTTTGATGGGGACAGTGTAGAGGGAGATTTACTCTCTATCTAACCCTGCGCTATACCTGTCCTGGGAGTCTTTGATGGGGACAGTGTAGAGTGAAATTTACTCTGTATCTAACCCCGTGCTGTACCAGTCCTGGGAGTGTATGATGGGGACAGTGTAGAGGGAGCTTTCCTCTGTATCTAACCCTGCGCTATACCTGTCCTGGGTGTCTTTGATGGGGACAGTGTAGAGGGAGATTTACTCTGTATCTAACCCCATGTTGTACCTGTCCTGGGAGTGTTTGATGGGGACAGTGTAGAGGGAGCTTTACTCTGTATTGAAGCCTGTGCTGTAACTGTCCTGAGATAGTTTGATGCAGACAGTGTAGAGGGAGATTTACTCTGTATCTAACCCCGTGCTGTACCTGTCCTGGGAGTGTATGATGGGGACAGTTTAGAGGGAGATTTACTCTGTATCTAACCCTGTGCTGTACCTGTCCTGGGAGTGTTTGATGGGGACAGTGTAGAGGGAGATTTACTCTGTATCTAACCCCGTGCTGTACCTGTCCTGGGAGTGTTTGATGGGGACAGTGTAGAGGGACATTTACTATGTATCTAACCCCGTGCTGTGCCTGTCCTGGGAGTGTTTGATTGGAGCAGTGTAGAGGGACGTTTACTCTGTATCTTAGCCCGTGCTGTTCCTGTCCTGGGAGTGTTTGATGGGGACAGTGTAGAGGGAGCTTTTCTCTGTATCTAACCCCATGCTGTACCTGTCCTGGGAGTGTTTGATGGGGACAACGTAGTGGGAGATTTTCTCTGTATCTAACCCGTGCTGTACCTGTCCTGGGAGTGTTTGATGGGGACTGTGTAGAGGGAGCTTTATTCTGTATGTAACCCTGTGCTGTACCTGTCCTGGGAGTATTTGATGGGGACAGTGTAGAAGGATCTTTATTCTGTATCTAACCCCTTGCTGTACCTGTCCTGGGAGTGTTTGATGGGGACAGTGTAGAGGGAGATTTACTCTGTATCTATCCCCGTGCTGTACCTGTCCTGGGAGTGTTTGATGGGGACGGTGTAGAGAGAGATTTACTCTTTATCTAACCCCGTGCTGTACCTGTCCTGGGAGTGTATGATGTGGACAGTGTAGAGGGAGCTTTACTCTGTATCTAAACCCGTGCTGTTCCTGTCCTGGGAGTGTTTGATGGGGACAGTGTAGAGGGAGGTTTACTCTGTATCTAACCCCGTGCTGTACCTGTCCTGCGAGTTTGTAATGGTGACAGTGTAGAGGGAGATTTACTCTGTATCTCACACAGTGCTGTACCTGACTTGGGAGTGATTGATGGGGACACTGTAGATGGAGATTTACTCTGTATCTCACACCGTGCTGTACCTGTCCAGGGAGTATTTGATGGGGACAGTGTAGAGGGAGATTTACTCTGTTTCCAACCCAGCGCTGTAATTGTCCTGGGAGTGATTGTTGTGATAGTGTAGAGGGAGCTTTACTCTGTATCTAATTCCATGCTGTACCTGTATTGGGATTGTATGATCTGGATGGTGTAGGGAGAGATTTAATCTGTATCCAAACCCGCACTGTACCTGTCCTGGGAGTGTTGGATGGGGCAGTGTAGAGGGATATTTAGTCTGGATCTAACCCCGGGCTGTACCTGTCCTGCGTGTGTTTGATGGGGATAGTGTAGAATGAGATTTACTCTGTGTCTAACCCCGTGCTGTACCTGTCCTGGGAGTATTTGATGGGGACAGAGTTGAGGTTGCTTTACTCTGTATCTAACCCCGTGCTGTACCTGTCCTGAGAGTGTTTGATGAGGCACTGTAGAGGGAGCTTTACTATATATCTAACCCTCTGCTGCACCAGTCCTGAGTAGGTTGGATGAGGACTGTCGAGAGGGAGCTTTATTCTGTATCTAACCCCGTGCTGTACCTGTCCTGGGAGTGTTTGATGGGGACAGTGTAGACGTAGCTTTACTCTATAACTTACCCTGTGCTGTACCTGTCCTGGGAGTGTTTGATGGGGACATTGTAGAGGGAGCTTTACTCTCTATCTAACCCCGTGCTGTACCTGTCCTTGGAGTGTTTGATGGCGACAGTGTAGAGGGAGATTTGCTCTGTATCTAACCCCTTGCTGTACCTGTCCTGGGAGTGTTTAATGGGGACAGTGTAAAGGGAGATTTACTCTGTATCTAACCCCGTGCTGTACCTGTCCAGTGAAAGTGTGATGGGGACAGTGTAGAGGGAGCTTTTCTCTGTATCTAACCCCGTGCTGTACCTGTCCTGGGAGTGTTTGATGGGGACAGTGTCGAGGGAGATTTACTCTGTATCTAACCCCGTGCTGTACCTGTCCTGTGAGTGTTGGATGCGGACAGTGTAGAGGGAAATTTACTCTGTTTCCAACCCCGCGCTGTACTTGTCCTGGGAGTGATTGTTGGGGAGTGTAGAGGGAGCTTTTCTCTGTATCTAACCCCGTGCTGTACCTGTCCTGGGAGTGTTTGATGGGGACAGTGTAGAGGGAGATTTGCTCTGTATCTAATCCCGTGCTGTACCTGCCTTGGGAGTGTATGATGGGGACAGTGTAGAGGGAGCTTTACTCTGTATCTAACCCTGCGCTATTCCTGTCCTGGGAGTCTTTGATGGGGACAGTGTATAGGGAGATTTACTCGGTACCTAACCCCGTGCTGTACCTGTCCTGGGAGTGTTTGATGGGGACAGTGTAGAGGGAGCTTTACTCTGTCTTGAAGCCTGTGCTGTAACTGTCCTGAGATAGTTTGATGCAGACAGTGTAGAGGGAGCTTTTCTCTGTATCTAACCTCGTGCTATACATGTCCTGGGAGTGTTTGATGGGGACAGTGAAGAGGGAGATTTACTCTGTATCTGACCCCGTGCTGTAGCTGCCATGGGAGTGTATGATGGGGACAGTGTAGTGGGAGCTTTACTCTGTATCTAATTCCATGCTGTACCTGTACTGGGATTGTATGATCTGGATGGTGTAGGGAGAGATTTAATCTGTATCCAAACCCGCGCTGTACCTGTCCTGGGAGTGTTTGATGGGGACAGTGTAGAGGGAGTTTTACTCTGTATCTAACCCCGTGCTGTACCTGTCCTGGGAGTGTTTGATGGGGACAGTGTCGAGGGAGCTTTACTCTGTATCTAACCCCGTGTTGTACCTGTCCTGCCTGTGTTTGATGGGGACAGTGTAGAGGGAGCTTTACTCTGTATCTAACCCCGTGCTGTTCCTGTCCTGGGAGTGATCGATGGGGACAGTGTAGAATGAGATTTTCTCTGTGTCTAACCCCGTGCTGTACCTGTCCTGGGAGTGTTTGATGGGGACAGAGTTGAGGGTGCTTTACTCTGTATCTAACCCCGTGCTGTACCTGTCCTGGGAGTGTTTGATGGGGACAGTGTAGAGGGAGATTTGCTCTGTATCTAATCCCGTGCTGTACCTGCCTTGGGAGTGTATGATGGGGACAGTGTAGAGGGAGCTTTACTCTGTATCTAACCCTGCGCTATTCCTGTCCTGGGAGTCTTTGATGGGGACAGTGTATAGGGAGATTTACTCGGTACCTAACCCCGTGCTGTACCTGTCCTGGGAGTGTTTGATGGGGACAGTGTAGAGGGAGCTTTACTCTGTCTTGAAGCCTGTGCTGTAACTGTCCTGAGATAGTTTGATGCAGACAGTGTAGAGGGAGATTTACTCTGTATCTCACCCCGTGCTGTACCTGTCCTGGGAGTGTTTGATGAGGACAGTGTAGAGGGAGCTTTACTCTGTATCTAACCCCGTGCTTTTCCTGTCCTGGGATTGTTTGATGGGGACAGTGAAGAGGGAGCTTTACTCTGTATCTAACCCCGTGCTTTTCCTGTCCTGGGATTGTTTGATGGGGACGGTGTAGAGGGAGCTTTACTCTGTATCTAACCCCGTGCTGTACCTGTCCTGGGAGTGTTTGATTGGGACAGTGTAGAGGGAGATTTACACTGTATATAACCCCATGCTGTACCAGTCCTGGGAGTGTATGATCTGGATGGTGTAGGGAGAGATTTAATCTGTATCCAACCCCGCGCTGTACCTGTCCTGGGAGTGTTTGATGGGGACAGTGTTGAGGGATATTTACTCTGTGTCTAACCCTGTGCTGTACCTGTCCTGGGAGAATTTGATGGGGACAGTGTAGAGGGAGATTTTCTTTGTACCTAACCCCTTGCTGTACCTGTCCTGGGAGAATTTGATGGGGACAGTGTAGAGGGAGCTTTACTCTGTATCTAACCCCGTGCTGTACCTGTCCTGGGAGTGTTTGATGGGGAGAGTGTAGAGGGAGATTTACTCTGTATCTAACCCCGTGCTGCATCTGTCCTGGGAGTGTTTGATGTGGACGGTGTAGAGGGAGATTTAGTCTGTATCAAACCTGGTGCTGTACCTGTCCTGGGAGTGTTTGATGGGGATGGTGTAGAGGGAGCTTTACTCTGTATCTCACCCCGTGCTGCACCAGTCCTGGGGGTGTTTGATGGGTCAGTGTAGAGGGAGCTTTACTCTGTATCTAACCCCGTGCTGCACCTGTCCTGGGGGTGTTTGATGGGTCAGTGTAGAGGGAGCTTTACTCTGTATCTAACCCCGTGCTGTACCTGTCCTGGGAGTGTTTGATGGGGATGGTGTAGAGGGAGCTTTACTCTGTATCTCACCCCGTGCTGCACCAGTCCTGGGGGTGTTTGATGGGTCAGTGTAGAGGGAGATTTACTCTGTATCTAACCCCGTGCTGCATCTGTCCTGGGAGTGTTTGATGGGGACGGTGTAGAAGGAGCTTTACTCTGTATCTAACCCCGTGCTGTACCTGTCCTGGGAGTGTTTGATGGGGACAGTGTAGAGGGAGCTTTACTCTGTATCTAACCCCGTGCTGTACCTGTCCTGGGAGTGTTTGATTGGGACAAGTTAGAGGGAGATTTACTCTGTATCTAACCCCGTGCTGTACCTGTCCTGGGTGTGTTTGATGGGGACAGTGTATAGGGAGCTTTACTCTGTATCTAACCCCGTGCTGTACCTGTCCTGGGAGTGTTTGATGGGGACAGTGTAGAGGGAGCTTTACTCTGTATTGAAGCCTGTGCTGTAACTGTCCTGAGATAGCTTGATGCAGACAGTGTAGAGGGAGATTTACTCTGTATCTAACCCCGTGCTATACCTTTCCTGGGAGTGTTTGATGGGGACAGGGTAGAGGGAGATTTACTCTCTATCTAACCCAGCGCTATATCTGTCCTGGGAGTGTTTGATGGGGACAGTGAAGAGGGAGATTTACTCTGTATATAACCCCGTGCTGTACCTGTCCTGGGAGTGTATGATGGGGACAGTGTAGTGGGAGCTTTACTCTGTATCTAACCCTGTGCTGTACCTGTCCTGGGAGTGTTTGATGGGGACAGTGTAGAGGGAGCTTTGCTCTGTATCTAATTCCATGCTGTACCTGTATTGGGATTGTATGATCTGAATGGTGTAGGGAGAGATTTAATCTGTATCCAAACCCGCGCTGTACCTGTCCTGGGAGTGTTTGATGGGGACAGTGTAGAGGAATATTTAGTCTGGATCTAACCCCGTGCTGTACTTGTCCTGGGAGTGTTTGATGGGGACAGTGTCGAGGGAGATTTACTCTGTATCTAACCCCGTGCTGTACCTGTCCTGGGAGTGTTTGATATGGACAGAGTTGAGGGTGCTTTACTCTGTATCTAACCCGTTCTGTACCTGTCCTGGGAGTGTTTGATGGGGACAGTGTAGAGGGATATTTACTCTGTATCTCACCCCGTGCTGTACCTGTCCTGGGAGTGTTTGATGAGGACGGTGTAGAGGGAGATTTACTCTGTATCTAACCCCGTGCTGTACCTGTCCTGGGATTGTTTGATGGGGACAGTGAAGAGGGAGCTTTACTCTGTATCTAACCCCGTGCTGTACCTGTCCTGGGATTGTTTGATGGGGACAGTGAAGAGGGAGCTTTACTCTGTATCTAACGCCGTGCTGTACCTGTCCTGGGAGTGTTTGATGGGGACAGTGTAGAGGGAAATTTACTCTGTTTCCAAACCCGCGCTGCAATTGTCCTGGGAGTGTTTGATGGGGACAGTGTAGAGGGAGATTTATTCTGTATATAACCCCATGCTGTACCTGTCCTGGGAGTGTATGATCTGGATGGTGTAGGGAGAGATTTAATCTGTATCCAACCCCGCGCTGTACCTGTCCTGGGAGTGTTTGATGGGGACAGTGTTGAGGGATATTTACTCTGTGTCTAACCCCGTGCTGTACCTGTCCTGGGAGTGTTTGATGGGGACAGTGTAGAGGGAGCTTTACTCTGTATCTAACCCCGTGCTGTACCTGTCCTGGGAGTGTTTGATGGGGACAGTGTAGAGGGAGATTTACTCTGTATCTAACCCCGTGCTGTACCTGTCCTGGGAGTGTTTGATGGGGACGGTGTAGAGGCAGATTTACTCTGTATTGAACCCCGTGCTGTACCTGTCCTGGGAGTGTTTGATGGGGACAGTGTAGTGGGAGCTTTACTCTGTATCTAACCCCGTGCTGTACCTGTCCTGGGAGTGTATGATGGGGACAGTGTAGAGGGAGATTTACTCTATATCTAACACCGTGCTGTACCTGTCCTGGGAGTGTTAGATGGGGACAGTGTAGAGGGAGCTTTACTCTGTATCTAACCCCGTGCTGTACCTGTCCTGGGAGTGTTTGATGGGGACAGTGTAGAGGGATCTTTACTCTGTATTGAAGCCTGTGCTGTAACTGTCCTGAGATAGTTTGATGCAGACAGTGTAGAGGGAGATTTACTCTGTATCTAACCCCGTGCTATACATGTCCTGGGAGTGTTTGATGGGGACAGGGTAGAGGGAGATTTACTCTCTATCTAACCCTGCGCTATATCTGTCCTGGGAGTGTTTGATGGGGACAGTGAAGAGGGAGATTTACTCTGTATCTAACCCCGTGCTGTACCTGTCCTGGGAGTGTTTGATGGGGACAGTGTAGACGGAGATTTACTCTGTATCTAACCCCGTGCTGTACCTGTCATGGGAGTGTATGATGGGGACAGTGTACTGGGAGCTTTACTCTGTATCTAACCCTGTGCTGTACCTGTCCTGGGAGTGTTTGATGGGGACAGTGTAGAGGGAGATTTACTCTGTATCTAACCCCGTGCTGTACCTGTCCTGGGAGTGTTTGATGGGGACGGTGTAGAGGCAGATTTACTCTGTATTGAACCCCGTGCTGTACCTGTCCTGGGAGTGTTTGATGGGGACAGTGTAGAGGGAGCTTTACTCTGTATCTAACCCCGTGCTGTACCTGTCCTGGGAGTGTTTGATGGGGACAGTATAGAGGGAGCTTTACTCTGTATCTAACCCCGTGCTGTACCTGTCCTGGGAGTGTATGATGGGGACAGTGTAGAGGGAGATTTACTCTATATCTAACCCCGTGCTGTACCTGTCCTGGGAGTGTTTGATGGGGACAGTGTAGAGGGAGCTTTACTCTGTATCTAACCCCGTGCTGTACCTGTCCTGGGAGTGTTTGATGGGGACAGTGTAGAGGGAGCTTTACTCTGTATTGAAGCCTGTGCTGTAACTGTCCTGAGATAGTTTGATGCAGACAGTGTAGAGGGAGATTTACTCTGTATCTAACCCCGTGCTGTACCTGTCATGGGAGTGTATGATGGGGACAGTGTACTGGGAGCTTTACACTGTATCGAACCCTGTGCTGTACCTGTCCTGGGAGTGTTTGATGGGGACAGTGTAGAGGGAGCTTTGCTCTGTATCTAATTCCATGCTGTACCTGTATTGGGATTGTATGATCTGGATGGTGTAGGGAGAGATTTAATCTGTATCCAAACCCGCGCTGTACCTGTCCTGGGAGTGTTTGATGGGGACAGTGTAGAGGGATATTTAGTCTGGATGTAACCCCGTGCTGTACCTGTCCTAGGAGTGTTTGATGGGGACAGTGTCGAGGGAGCTTCACTCTGTATCTAACCCCGTGTTGTACCTGTCCTGCGTGTGTTTGATGGGGACAGTGTAGAGGGAGCTTTACTCTGTATCTAACCCCGTGCTGTACCTGTCCTGGGAGTGTTTGATGGGGACAGTGTCGAGGGAGCTTTACTCTGTATCTAACCCCGTGTTGTACCTGTCCTGCGTGTGTTTGATGGGGACAGTGTAGAGGGAGCTTTACTCTGTATCTAACCCCGTGCTGTACCTGTCCTGGGAGTGTTTGATGGGGACAGTGTAGAGGGAGATTTTCTCTGTGTCTAACCCCGTGCTGTACCTGTCCTGGGAGTGTTTGATGGGGACAGAGTTGAGGGTGCTTTACTCTGTATCTAACCCATGCTGTACCTGTCCTGGGAGTGTTTGATGGGGACAGTGTAGAGGGATATTTACTCTGTATCTCACCCCGTGCTGTACCTGTCCTGGGAGTGTTTGATGAGGACGGTGTAGAGGGAGCTTTACTCTGTATCTAACCCCGTGCTTTTACTGTCCTGGGATTGTTTGATGGGGACAGTGAAGAGGGAGCTTTACTCTGTATCTAACGCCGTGCTGTACCTGTCCTGGGAGTGTTTGATGGGGACAGTGTAGAGGGAAATTTACTCTGTTTCCAAACCCGCGCTGTACTTGTCCTGGGAGTGATTGTTGGGGATGGTGTAGAGGGAACTTTACTCTGTATCTAACCCCGTGCTGTACCTGTCCTGGGAGTGTTTGATGGGGACGGTGTAGAGGGAGCTTTACTCTGTATCTAACCCCGTGCTGTACCTGTCCTGGGAGTGTTTGATGGGGACAGTGTAGAGGGAGATTTACTCTGTATCTAACCCCGTGCTGTACCTGTCCTGGGAGTGTTTGATGGGGACAGTGTAGAGGGAGAGTTACTCTGTATCTAACCCCGTGCTGTACCTGTCCTGGGAGTGTATGATCTGGATAGTGAAGAGGGATCTTTACTCTGTATCTTACCCCGTGCTGTACCTGTCCTGAGAGTGTTTGATGGGGACAGTGTAGAGGGAGATTTGCTCTGTATCTAATCCCGTGCTGTACCTGCCTTGGGAGTGTATGTTCTGGATGGTGTGGAGGGAGCTTTAGACTGCATATTACCCCATGCTGTACCTGTCCTGGGAGTGTTTGGTGGGGATGGTCTAGAGGGATATTTACTCTGTATCTACCCCTTGCTGTACCTGTCCTGGGAGTGTTCGATGGGGAGAGTGTAGATCGAGCTTTACTCTATAATTACCCCGCGCTGTACCTGTCCTGGGAGTGTTTGATGGCGACAGTGTAGAGGGAGCTTTACTCTGTATCTAACCCCGTGCTGTACCTGTCCTGGGAGTGTTTGATGGGGACAGTGTAGAGGGAGATTTGCTCTGTATCTAATCCCGTGCTGTACCTGCCTTGGGAGTGTATGTTCTGGATGGTGTGGAGGGAGCTTTAGACTGCATATTACCCCATGCTGTACCTGTCCTGGGAGTGTTTGGTGGGGATGGTCTAGAGGGATATTTACTCTGTATCTACCCCTTGCTGTACCTGTCCTGGGAGTGTTCGATGGGGAGAGTGTAGATCGAGCTTTACTCTATATCTTACCCCGCGCTTTACCTGTCCTGGGAGTGTTTGATGGCGACAGTGTAGAGGGAGCTTTACACTGTATCTAACCCCGTGCTGTACCTGTCCTGGGAGTGTTTGATCGGGACAGTGTGGAGGGAGATTTGCTCTGTATCTAATCCCGTGCTGTACCTGCCTTGGGAGTGTATGTTCTGGATGGTGTGGAGGGAGCTTTAGACTGCATATTACCCCATGCTGTACCTGTCCTGGGAGTGTTTTGTGGGGATGGTCTAGAGGGATATTTACTCTGTATCTACCCCTTGCTGTACCTGTCCTGGGAGTGTTCGATGGGGAGAGTGTAGATCGAGCTTTACTCTATATCTTACCCCGCGCTGTACCTGTCCTGGGAGTGTTTGATGGCGACAGTGTAGAGGGAGCTTTACTCTGTATCTAACCCCGTGCTGTACCTGTCCTGGGTGTGGTTGAGGGGGATGCTGTAGAAGGAGATTTATTCTATATCTTACCCCGTGCTGTATCTGTCCTGGGAGTGTTTGTTGGGGACACTGTAGAGGGAGATTTACTATGTATCTAACCCCGTGCTGTACCTGTGCTGTGAGTGTTTGATGGGAACAGTTTAGAATTAGATTTAATCTTTATCTTACTCCGTGCTGTACCTGTCCTGGGAGTGTTTGATGGGGACAGTGTAGAGGGAGATTTACTCTGTATCTAACCCCGTGCTGTACCTGTCCTGGGAGTGTTTGATGGGGACAGTGTAGAGGGAGCTTTACTCTGTATCTAACCCCGTGCTGTACCTATCCTGGGAGTGTTTGATGGGAACAGTTTAGAGGGAGCTTTACTCTGTATCTAACCCCGTGCTGTACCTGTCTTGGGAATTTTAATGGGGACAGTGTTGAGGGAGATTTACTGTGTATCTAACCCCGTGCTGTACCTGTCCTGGGAGTGTTTTATGGGGACAGTGTAGCAGGAGATTTACTCTTTATCTAGCCCGTGCTATACCTGTCCTGGGAGTGTTTGATGGGGACAGTGTAGAGGGAGCTTTACTCTGTATCTAACCCCGTGCTGTACCTGTCCTGGGAGTGTTTGATGGGGACAGTGTAGAGGGAGCTTTACTCTGAATTTAACCCCGTGCTGTACCTATCCTGGGAGTGTTTGATGGGAACAGTTTAGAGGGAGCTTTACTCTGTATCTAACCCCGTGCTGTACCTGTCTTGGGAATTTTAATGGGTACAGTGTTGAGGGAGATTTACTCTGTATCTAACCCCGTGCTGTGCCATTCCTGGGAGTGTTTGATGGGGACAGTGTGGAGAGAGCTTTACTCTGTATCTTATCCAGTGCTGTTCCTGTCCTGGGAGTGTTTGATGGAGACAGTGTAGAGGGAGCTTTTCTCTGTATCTAACCCCGGGCTATACCTGTCCTGGGAGTGTTTGATGGGGACAGTGTAGAGGGAGATTTACTCTGTATCTAATCCCATGCTGTCCCTGTCCTGGGAGTGTTTGATGGGGACAGTGTAGAGGGAGATTTTCTTTGTATCTAACCCCGTGCTGTACCT
This sequence comes from Isurus oxyrinchus, assembly GCA_026770705.1. NCBI lineage: Eukaryota > Metazoa > Chordata > Chondrichthyes > Lamniformes > Lamnidae > Isurus > Isurus oxyrinchus. The sequence goes on from JANJGN010001533.1 coordinate 50,943, forward strand.
GTCCAGGGAGTGTTTGTTGGGGATGGTGTAGAGGGAGATTTACTCTGTATCTAACCCCGTGCTGTACCTGTCCTGGGAGAGTTTGATGGGGACAGTGTAGAGGGAGATTTACTCTGTATCTAACCCCGTGCTGTACCTGTCCTGGGAGTGTTTAATGGGTCAGTGTAGAGGGAGCTATTCTCTGTATCGATCCCCGTGCTGTACCAGACCTGGGAGTGTTTGATGGGGATGTTGTAGACTGAGATTTCTGCTATATCTAACCGGTGCTGTAACTGTCCTGGGAGTTTTTGATGGGGACAGTGTAGAGGGAGCTTTGCTCTGTATCTAACCCCATGCTGTACCTGTCCTGGGATTGTTGTTTGGGGACAGTGTAGAGGGAGATTCACTCTGTATCTAACCCCGTCCTGTACCTGTCCTGGGATTGTTTAAGGAGGACAGTGCAGAGGGAGCTTTACTCTGTATCTAACCCCGTGCTGTACCTGTCCTGGGTGTGTTTGATGGGGACAATGTAGAGGGAGATTTACTCTGTATCTTACCGCGTGCTGTACCTGTCCTGGGAGTGTTTGATGGGGACAGGGTAGAGGGAGCTTTACTCTGTATCTAACCCCGTGCTGTACCTGTCCTGGGAGTGTTTGATGGGGACAGTGTAGAGGGAGATTTACTCTGTATCTAACCCCGTGCTGTACCTGTCCTGGGAGTGTTTGATGGGGACAGTGTAGAGGGAGCTTTACTCTGTATCTAACCCCGTGCTATACCTGTCCTGGGAGAGTTTGATGGGGACAGTGTAGTGGGAGATTTACTGTGTATCTAACCCCGTGCTGTACCTGTCCTGGGAGTGTTTGATGGGGACAGTGTAGAGGGAGCTTTACTCTGTATCTAACCCCATACTGTACCTGTTTTGGGAATTTTAATGGGGACAGTGTTGAGGGAGATTTACTGTGTATCTAACCCCGTGCTGTACCTGTCCTGGGAGTGTTTTATGGGGACAGTGTAGCGGGAGATTTACTCTTTATCTAGCCCGTGCTATACCTGTCCTGGGAGTGTTTGATGGGGACAGTGTAGAGGGAGCTTTACTCTGTATCTAACCCCGTGCTGTACCTGTCCTGGGAGTGTTTGATGGGGACAGTGTAGAGGGAGCTTTACTCTGAATTTAACCCCGTGCTGTACCTATCCTGGGAGTGTTTGATGGGGACAGTGTAGAGGGAGATTTACTCTGTATCTAATCCCATGCTGTCCCTGTCCAGGGAGTGTTTGATGGGGACAGTGTAGAGGGAGATTTTCTTTGTATCTAACCCCGTGCTGTACCTGTCCAGGGAGTGTTTGTTGGGGACGGTGTAGAGGGAGATTTACTCTGTATCTTACCCCGTGCTGTACCTGTCCTGGGAGTGTTTGATGGGGACAGTGTAGAGGGAGCTTTACTCTGTATCTAACCCCGTGCTGTACCTGTCCGGGGAGTGTTTGATGGGGACTGTGTAGAGGGATCTTTACTCTGTATCTAACCCTGTGCTGTACCTGTCCTCGGAGTGTTTGATGTGGACAGTGTAGATGGAGATTTACTCTGTATCTAACCCCGTGCTGTACATGTCCTGGGAATGTTTGATGCAGCCAGTGTCGAGGGTGCTTTCATCTGTATCTTACCCCGTGATGTTACGGTCCTGGGAGTGTTTGTTGGGGACACTGTAGAGGGAGATTTACTATGTATCTAACCCCGTGCTGTACCTGTGCTGTGAGTGTTTGATGGGAACAGTTTAGAATTAGATTTAATCTTTATCTTACTCCGTGCTGTACCTGTCCCACGAGTGTTTGATGGGGACAGTGTAGAGAGAGATTTACTCTGTATCTAACCCCGTGCTGTACCTGTCCAGGGAGTGTTTGATGGGGACAGTGTAGAGGGAGCTTTACTCTGTATCTAACCCCGTGCTGTACCTGTCTTGGGAATTTTAATGGGGACAGTGTTGAGGGAGATTTACTGTGTATCTAACCCCGTGCTGTACCTGTCCTGGGAGTGTTTTATGGGGACAGTGTAGCGGGAGATTTACTCTTTATCTAGCCCGTGCTATACCTGTCCTGGGAGTGTTTGATGGGGACAGTGTAGAGGGAGCTTTACTCTGTATCTAACCCCGTGCTGTACCTGTCCTGGGAGTGTTTGATGGGGACAGTGTAGAGGGAGCTTTACTCTGAATTTAACCCCGTGCTGTACCTATCCTGGGACTGTTTGATGGGAACAGTTTAGAGGGAGCTTTACTCTGTATCTAACCCCGTGCTGTACCTGTCTTGGGAATTTTAATGGGTACAGTGTTGAGGGAGATTTACTCTGTATCTAACCCCGTGCTGTGCCATTCCTGGGCGTGTTTGATGGGGAGAGTGTGGAGAGAGCTTTACTCTGTATCTTATCCAGTGCTGTTCCTTTCCTGGGAGTGTTTGATGGAGGCAGTGTAGAGGGAGCTTTTCTCTGTATCTAACCCCGGGCTGTACCTGTCCTGTGAGTGTTTGATGGGGACAGTGTAGGGGGAGATTTACTGTGTATCTAACCCCATGCTGTACCTGTCCTGGCTGTGTTTGATGGGGACAGTGTAGAGGGAGCTTTACTCTGTATCTAACCCCGTGCTGTACCTATCCTGGGAGTGTTTGATGGGAACAGTTTAGAGGGAGCTTTACTCTGTATCTAACCCCGTGCTGTACCTGTCTTGGGAATTTTAATGGGGACAGTGTTGAGGGAGATTTACTGTGTATCTAACCCCGTGCTGTACCTGTCCTGGGACTGTTTTATGGGGACAGTGTAGCGGGAGATTTACTCTTTATTTAGCCCGTGCTATACCTGTCCTGGGAGTGTTTGATGGGGACAGTGTAGAGGGCGCTTTACTCTGTATCTAACCCTGTGCTGTACCTGTCCTGGGAGTGTTTGATGGGGACAGTGTAGAGGGAGCTTTACTCTGTATCTAACCCCGTGCTGTGCCATTCCTGGGAGTGTTTGATGGGGACAGTGTGGAGAGAGCTTTACTCTGTATCTTATCCAGTGCTGTTCCTGTCCAGCAAGTGTTTGATGGAGACAGTGTAGAGGGAGCTTTTCTCTGTATCTAACCCCGGGCTATACCTGTCCTGGGAGTGTTTGATGGGGACAGTGTAGAGGGAGAATTACTCTGTATCTAGTCCCATGCTGTCCCTGTCCTGGGAGTGTTTGATGGGGACAGTGTAGAGGGAGATTTTCTTTGTATCTAACCGCGTGCTGTACCTGTCCAGGGAGTGTTTGATGGGGACAGTGTAGAGGGAGATTTACTCTGTATCTAACCCCGTGCTCTACCTGTCCTGGGAGAGTTTGATGGGGACAGTGTAGAGGGAGATTTACTCTGTATCTAACCCCGTGCTGTACCTGTCCTGGGAGTGTTTGATAGGGACAGTGTAGAGGGAGATTTACTCTGTATCTAACCCCGTGTTGTTCTTGTCCTGTGAGTGTCTGATCTTGATGGTGTAGAGGGAGCTTTAATCTGTATCTTACCCTGTGCTGTACCTGTCCTGGGAGTGTTTGATGGGGACAGTGTAGAGGGAGATTTACTCTGTATCTATCCCCGTGCTGTACCTGTCCTGGGAGTGTTTGATGGGGACAGTGTAGAGGGAGATTTACTCTGTATCTAACACCGTGCTGTACCTGTCCTGGGAGTGTTTGATGGGGACAGTGTAGAGGGAGGTTTACTCTGTATCTAAACCCGTGCTGTACCTGTCCTGGGAGTGTTTGATGGGGACAGTGTAGAGGGAGCTTTACTCTGTATCTAACCCCGTGCTGTACCTGTCTTGGGAGTGTTTGATGCGGACAGTGTAGAGGGAGATTTACTCTGTATCTAACCCCATGCTGTACCTGTCCTGGGAGTGTTTGATGGGGACGGTGTAGAGGGAGATTTACTATGTATCTAACCCCGTGCTGTACCTGTCCTGGGAGTGTTTGATGGGGACAGTGTAGAGGGAGATTTACTCTGTATCTAACCCCATGCTGTACCTGTCCTGGGAGTGTTTGATGGGGACAGTGTAGAGGGAGATTTACTCTGTATCTAACCCCGTGCTGTGCCATTCCTGGGAGTGTTTGATGGGGACAGTGTGGAGAGAGCTTTACTCTGTATCTTATCCAGTGCTGTTCCTGTCCTGCGAGTGTTTGATGGAGACAGTGTAGAGGGAGCTTTTCTCTGTTTCTAACCCCGGGCTATACCTGTCCTGGGAGTGTTTGATGGGGACAGTGTAGAGGGAGATTTTCTTTGTATCTAACCCCGTGCTGTACCTGTCCAGGGAGTGTTTGTTGGGGACGGTGTAGAGGGAGATTTACTCTGTATCTAACCCCGTGCTGTACCTGTCCTGGGAGAGTTTGATGGGGACAGTGTAGAGGGAGATTTACTCTGTATCTAACCCCGTGCTGTACCTGTCCTGGGAGTGTTTAATGGGTCAGTGTAGAGGGAGCTATTCTCTGTATCGATCCCCGTGCTGTACCAGACCTGGGAGTGTGTGATGGGGACAGTGTAGAGGGAGATTTACTCTGTATCTAACCCCGTGCTGTACCTGTCCTGGGAGTGTTTGATGGGGACAGTGTAGAGGGAGCTTTACTCTGTATCTAACCCCGTGCTGTACCTATCCTGGGAGTGTTTGATGGGAACAGTTTAGAGGGAGCTTTACTCTGTATCTAACCCCGTGCTGTACCTGTCTTGGGAATTTTAATGGGGACAGTGTTGAGGGAGATTTACTGTGTATCTAAGCCTTACCTGTCCTGGGAGTGTTTTATGGGACAGTGTAGCAGGAGGATTTACTCTTTATCTAGCCCGTGCTATACCTGTCCTGGGAGTGTTTGATGGGGACAGTGTAGAGGGAGCTTTACTCTGAATTTAACCCCGTGCTATACCTATCCTGGGGAGTGTTTGATGGGAACAGTTTAGAGGGAGCTTTACTCTGTATCTAACCCCGTGCTGTACCTGTCTTGGGAATTTTAATGGGTACAGTGTTGAGGGAGATTTACTCTGTATCTAACCCCGTGCTGTGCCATTCCTGGGAGTGTTTGATGGGGACAGTGTGGGAGAGAGCTTTACTCTGTATCTTATCCAGTGCTGTTCCTGTCCTGGGAGTGTTTGATGGAGACAGTGTAGAGGGAGCTTTTCTCTGTATCTAACCCCGGGCTATACCTGTCCTGGGGAGTGTTTGATGGGGACAGTGTAGAGGGAGATTTACTCTGTATCTAATCCCATGCTGTCCCTGTCCTGGGGAGTGTTTGATGGGGACAGAGTGTAGAGGGAGATTTTCTTTGTATCTAACCCCGTGCTGTACCTGTCCAGGGAGTGTTTGTTGGGGACGGTGTTAGAGGGAGATTTACTCTGTATCTAACCCCGTGCTGTACCTGTCCTGGGAGAGTTTGATGGGGACAGTGTAGAGGGAGATTTACTCTGTATCTAACCCCGTGCTGTACCTGTCCTGGGAGTGTTTAATGGGTCAGTGTAGAGGGAGCTATTCTCTGTATCGATCCCCGTGCTGTACCAGACCTGGGAGTGTTTGATGGGGATGTTGTAGACTGAGATTTCTGCTATATCTAACCGGTGCTGTAAACTGTCCTGGAGTGTTTGATGGGGACAGTGTAGAGGGAGCTTTGCTCTGTATCTAACCCCGTGCTGTACCTGTCCTGAGAGTGTTTATTGCAGACAGTGTCGAGGGAGCTTTCATCTGTATCTTACCCCGTGCTGTATCTGTCCTGGCGTGTTTGATGGGGACAGTGTAGAGGGAGTATTGCACTGTATCTAACCCCGTACTGTACCTGTCCTGGGATTGTTTGATGGGGGACAGTGTAAACGGAGATTTACTCTGTATCTAACCCCATGCTGTACCTGTCCTGGGATTGTTGTTTGGGGACAGTGTAGAGGGAGATTCACTCTGTATCTAACCCCGTCCTGTACCTGTCCTGGGATTGTTTAAGGAGGACAGTGCAGAGGGAGCTTTACTCTGTATCTAACCCCGTGCTGTACCTGTCCTGGGTGTGTTTGATGGGGACAATGTAGAGGGAGATTTACTCTGTATCTTACCGCGTGGCTGTACCTGTCCTGGGAGTGTTTGATGGGGACAGGGTAGTGAGGGCTTTACTCTGTATCTAACCCCGTGCTGTACCTGTCCTGGGAGTGTTTGATGGGGACAGTGTAGCGGGAGATTTACTCTGTATCTAACCCCGTGCTGTACCTGTCCTGGGAGTGTTTGATGGGGACAGTGTAGAGGGAGCTTTACTCTGTATCTAACCCCGTGCTATACCTGTCCTGGGAGAGTTTGATGGGGACAGTGTAGTGGGAGATTTACTGTGTATCTAACCCCGTGCTGTACCTGTCCTGGGAGTGTGTGATGGGGACGGTGTAGAGGGAGCTTTATTCTGTATCTAACCCCGTGCTGTACCTGTCCTGGGAGTGTTTGATGGGGACTGTGCAGAGGGATCTTTACTCTGTATCTAACCCCCGTGCTGTACCTGTCCTCGGAGTGTTTGATGTGGAAAGTGTAGATGGAGCTTTTCTCTGTATCTTACCCCGTGCTGTACCTGTCCTGGGAGTGTTTGATGCAGCCAGTGTCGAGGGTGCTTTCATCTGTATCTTACCCCGTGATGTTACGGTCCTGGGAGTGTTTGTTGGGGACACTGTAGAGGGAGATTTACTATGTATCTAACCCCGTGCTGTACCTGTGCTGTGAGTGTTTGATGGGAACAGTTTAGAATTAGATTTAATCTTTATCTTACTCCGTGCTGTACCTGTCCTGGGAGTGTTTGATGGGGACAGTGTAGAGGGAGCTTTACTCTGTATCTAACCCCGTGCTGTACCTGTCCTGGGAGTGTTTGATGGGAACAGTTTAGAGGGAGCTTTTACTCTGTATCTAACCCCGTACTGTACCTGTCTTGGGAATTTTAATAGGGACAGTGTTGAGGGAGATTTCTGTGTATCTAACCCCGTGCTGTACCTGTCTGGGAGTGTTTTATGGGGACAGTGTAGCGGGAGATTTACTCTTTATCTAGCCCGTGCTATACCTGTCCTGGGAGTGTTTGATGGGGACAGTGTAGAGGGAGCTTTACTCTGTATCTAACCCGTGCTGTACCTGTCCTGGGAGTGTTTGATGGGGACAGTGTAGAGGGAGCTTTACTCTGAATTTAACCCCGTGCTGTACCTATCCTGGGAGTGTTTGATGGGGACAGTGTAGAGGGAGATTTACTCTGTATTCTAATCCCATGCTGTCCCTGTCCTGGGAGTGTTTGATGGGGACAGTGTAGAGGGAGATTTTCTTTGTATCTAACCCCGTGCTGTACCTGTCCAGGGAGTGTTTGTTGGGGACGGTTGTAGAGGGAGATTTACTCTGTATCTTACCCCGTGCTGTACCTGTCCTGGGAGTGTTTGATGGGGAGAGTGTGGAGAGAGCTTTACTCTGTATCTATCCAGTGCTGTTCCTTTCCTGGGAGTGTTTGATGGAGGCAGTGTAAGGGAGCTTTTCTCTGTATCTAACCCCGGGCTTGTACCTGTCCTGGGAGTGTTTGATGGGGACAGTGTAGGGGGAGATTTACTGTGTATCTAACCCCATGCTGTACCTGTCCTGGCTGTGTTTGATGGGGACAGTGTAGAGGGAGCTTTACTCTGTATCTAACCCCGTCCTGTACCTATCCTGGGAGTGTTTGATGGGAACAGTTTAGAGGGAGCTTTACTCTGTATCTAACCCCGTGCTGTACCTGTCTTGGGAATTTTAATGGGGACAGTGTTGAGGGAGATTTACTGTGTATCTAACCCCGTGCTGTACCTGTCCTGGGACTGTTTTATGGGGACAGTGTAGCGGGAGATTTACTCTTTATTTAGCCCGTGCTATACCTGTCCTGGGAGTGTTTGATGGGGACAGTGTAGAGGGCGCTTTACTCTGTATCTAACCCTGTGCTGTACCTGTCCAGGGAGTGTTTGATGGGGACAGTGTAGAGGGAGATTTACTCTGTATCTAACCCCGTGCTCTACCTGTCCTGGGAGAGTTTGATGGGGACAGTGTAGAGGGAGATTTACTCTGTATCTAACCCCGTGCTGTACCTGTCCTGGGAGTGTTTGATAGGGACAGTGTAGAGGGAGATTTACTCTGTATCTAACCCCGTGTTGTTCTTGTCCTGTGAGTGTCTGATCTTGATGGTGTAGAGGGAGCTTTAATCTGTATCTTACCCTGTGCTGTACCTGTCCTGGGAGTGTTTGATGGGGACAGTGTAGAGGGAGATTTACTCTGTATCTATCCCCGTGCTGTACCTGTCCTGGGAGTGTTTGATGGGGACAGTGTAGAGGGAGATTTACTCTGTATCTAACACCGTGCTGTACCTGTCCTGGGAGTGTTTGATGGGGACAGTGTAGAGGGAGGTTTACTCTGTATCTAAACCCGTGCTGTACCTGTCCTGGGAGTGTTTGATGGGGACAGTGTAGAGGGAGCTTTACTCTGTATCTAACCCCGTGCTGTACCTGTCTTGGGAGTGTTTGATGCGGACAGTGTAGAGGGAGATTTACTCTGTATCTAACCCCATGCTGTACCTGTCCTGGGAGTGTTTGATGGGGACGGTGTAGAGGGAGATTTACTATGTATCTAACCCCGTGCTGTACCTGTCCTGGGAGTGTTTGATGGGGACAGTGTAGAGGGAGATTTACTCTGTATCTAACCCCATGCTGTACCTGTCCTGGGAGTGTTTGATGGGGACAGTGTAGAGGGAGATTTACTCTGTATCTAACCCCGTGCTGTGCCATTCCTGGGAGTGTTTGATGGGGACAGTGTGGAGAGAGCTTTACTCTGTATCTTATCCAGTGCTGTTCCTGTCCTGCGAGTGTTTGATGGAGACAGTGTAGAGGGAGCTTTTCTCTGTTTCTAACCCCGGGCTATACCTGTCCTGGGAGTGTTTGATGGGGACAGTGTAGAGGGAGATTTTCTTTGTATCTAACCCCGTGCTGTACCTGTCCAGGGAGTGTTTGTTGGGGACGGTGTAGAGGGAGATTTACTCTGTATCTAACCCCGTGCTGTACCTGTCCTGGGAGAGTTTGATGGGGACAGTGTAGAGGGAGATTTACTCTGTATCTAACCCCGTGCTGTACCTGTCCTGGGAGTGTTTAATGGGTCAGTGTAGAGGGAGCTATTCTCTGTATCGATCCCCGTGCTGTACCAGACCTGGGAGTGTGTGATGGGGACAGTGTAGAGGGAGATTTACTCTGTATCTAACCCCGTGCTGTACCTGTCCTGGGAGTGTTTGATGGGGACAGTGTAGAGGGAGCTTTACTCTGTATCTAACCCCGTGCTGTACCTATCCTGGGAGTGTTTGATGGGAACAGTTTAGAGGGAGCTTTACTCTGTATCTAACCCCGTGCTGTACCTGTCTTGGGAATTTTAATGGGGACAGTGTTGAGGGAGATTTACTGTGTATCTAACCCCGTGCTGTACCTGTCCTGGGAGTGTTTTATGGGGACAGTGTAGCAGGAGATTTACTCTTTATCTAGCCCGTGCTATACCTGTCCTGGGAGTGTTTGATGGGGACAGTGTAGAGGGAGCTTTACTCTGAATTTAACCCCGTGCTATACCTATCCTGGGAGTGTTTGATGGGAACAGTTTAGAGGGAGCTTTACTCTGTATCTAACCCCGTGCTGTACCTGTCTTGGGAATTTTAATGGGTACAGTGTTGAGGGAGATTTACTCTGTATCTAACCCCGTGCTGTGCCATTCCTGGGAGTGTTTGATGGGGACAGTGTGGAGAGAGCTTTACTCTGTATCTTATCCAGTGCTGTTCCTGTCCTGGGAGTGTTTGATGGAGACAGTGTAGAGGGAGCTTTTCTCTGTATCTAACCCCGGGCTATACCTGTCCTGGGAGTGTTTGATGGGGACAGTGTAGAGGGAGATTTACTCTGTATCTAATCCCATGCTGTCCCTGTCCTGGGAGTGTTTGATGGGGACAGTGTAGAGGGAGATTTTCTTTGTATCTAACCCCGTGCTGTACCTGTCCAGGGAGTGTTTGTTGGGGACGGTGTAGAGGGAGATTTACTCTGTATCTAACCCCGTGCTGTACCTGTCCTGGGAGAGTTTGATGGGGACAGTGTAGAGGGAGATTTACTCTGTATCTAACCCCGTGCTGTACCTGTCCTGGGAGTGTTTAATGGGTCAGTGTAGAGGGAGCTATTCTCTGTATCGATCCCCGTGCTGTACCAGACCTGGGAGTGTTTGATGGGGATGTTGTAGACTGAGATTTCTGCTATATCTAACCGGTGCTGTAACTGTCCTGGGAGTGTTTGATGGGGACAGTGTAGAGGGAGCTTTGCTCTGTATCTAACCCCGTGCTGTACCTGTCCTGAGAGTGTTTATTGCAGACAGTGTCGAGGGAGCTTTCATCTGTATCTTACCCCGTGCTGTATCTGTCCTGGGCGTGTTTGATGGGGACAGTGTAGAGGGAGTATTGCACTGTATCTAACCCCGTACTGTACCTGTCCTGGGATTGTTTGATGGGGACAGTGTAAACGGAGATTTACTCTGTATCTAACCCCATGCTGTACCTGTCCTGGGATTGTTGTTTGGGGACAGTGTAGAGGGAGATTCACTCTGTATCTAACCCCGTCCTGTACCTGTCCTGGGATTGTTTAAGGAGGACAGTGCAGAGGGAGCTTTACTCTGTATCTAACCCCGTGCTGTACCTGTCCTGGGTGTGTTTGATGGGGACAATGTAGAGGGAGATTTACTCTGTATCTTACCGCGTGCTGTACCTGTCCTGGGAGTGTTTGATGGGGACAGGGTAGAGAGGGCTTTACTCTGTATCTAACCCCGTGCTGTACCTGTCCTGGGAGTGTTTGATGGGGACAGTGTAGCGGGAGATTTACTCTGTATCTAACCCCGTGCTGTACCTGTCCTGGGAGTGTTTGATGGGGACAGTGTAGAGGGAGCTTTACTCTGTATCTAACCCCGTGCTATACCTGTCCTGGGAGAGTTTGATGGGGACAGTGTAGTGGGAGATTTACTGTGTATCTAACCCCGTGCTGTACCTGTCCTGGGAGTGTGTGATGGGGACGGTGTAGAGGGAGCTTTATTCTGTATCTAACCCCGTGCTGTACCTGTCCTGGGAGTGTTTGATGGGGACTGTGCAGAGGGATCTTTACTCTGTATCTAACCCCGTGCTGTACCTGTCCTCGGAGTGTTTGATGTGGAAAGTGTAGATGGAGCTTTTCTCTGTATCTTACCCCGTGCTGTACCTGTCCTGGGAGTGTTTGATGCAGCCAGTGTCGAGGGTGCTTTCATCTGTATCTTACCCCGTGATGTTACGGTCCTGGGAGTGTTTGTTGGGGACACTGTAGAGGGAGATTTACTATGTATCTAACCCCGTGCTGTACCTGTGCTGTGAGTGTTTGATGGGAACAGTTTAGAATTAGATTTAATCTTTATCTTACTCCGTGCTGTACCTGTCCTGGGAGTGTTTGATGGGGACAGTGTAGAGGGAGCTTTACTCTGTATCTAACCCCGTGCTGTACCTGTCCTGGGAGTGTTTGATGGGAACAGTTTAGAGGGAGCTTTACTCTGTATCTAACCCCGTACTGTACCTGTCTTGGGAATTTTAATAGGGACAGTGTTGAGGGAGATTTACTGTGTATCTAACCCCGTGCTGTACCTGTCCTGGGAGTGTTTTATGGGGACAGTGTAGCGGGAGATTTACTCTTTATCTAGCCCGTGCTATACCTGTCCTGGGAGTGTTTGATGGGGACAGTGTAGAGGGAGCTTTACTCTGTATCTAACCCCGTGCTGTACCTGTCCTGGGAGTGTTTGATGGGGACAGTGTAGAGGGAGCTTTACTCTGAATTTAACCCCGTGCTGTACCTATCCTGGGAGTGTTTGATGGGGACAGTGTAGAGGGAGATTTACTCTGTATCTAATCCCATGCTGTCCCTGTCCTGGGAGTGTTTGATGGGGACAGTGTAGAGGGAGATTTTCTTTGTATCTAACCCCGTGCTGTACCTGTCCAGGGAGTGTTTGTTGGGGACGGTGTAGAGGGAGATTTACTCTGTATCTTACCCCGTGCTGTACCTGTCCTGGGAGTGTTTGATGGGGAGAGTGTGGAGAGAGCTTTACTCTGTATCTTATCCAGTGCTGTTCCTTTCCTGGGAGTGTTTGATGGAGGCAGTGTAGAGGGAGCTTTTCTCTGTATCTAACCCCGGGCTGTACCTGTCCTGGGAGTGTTTGATGGGGACAGTGTAGGGGGAGATTTACTGTGTATCTAACCCCATGCTGTACCTGTCCTGGCTGTGTTTGATGGGGACAGTGTAGAGGGAGCTTTACTCTGTATCTAACCCCCGTCCTGTACCTATCCTGGGAGTGTTTGATGGGAACAGTTTAGAGGGAGCTTTACTCTGTATCTAACCCCGTGCTGTACCTGTCTTGGGAATTTTAATGGGGACAGTGTTGAGGGAGATTTACTGTGTATCTAACCCCGTGCTGTACCTGTCCTGGGACTGTTTTATGGGGACAGTGTAGCGGGAGATTTACTCTTTATTTAGCCCGTGCTATACCTGTCCTGGGAGTGTTTGATGGGGACAGTGTAGAGGGCGCTTTACTCTGTATCTAACCCTGTGCTGTACCTGTCCTGGGAGTGTTTGATGGGGACAGTGTAGAGGGAGCTTTACTCTGTATCTAACCCCGTGCTGTGCCATTCCTGGGAGTGTTTGATGGGGACAGTGTGGAGAGAGCTTTACTCTGTATCTTATCCAGTGCTGTTCCTGTCCTGCGAGTGTTTGATGGAGACAGTGTAGAGGGAGCTTTTCTCTGTATCTAACCCCGGGCTATACCTGTCCTGGGAGTGTTTGATGGGGACAGTGTAGAGGGAGATTTACTCTGTATCTAGTCCCATGCTGTCCCTGTCCTGGGAGTGTTTGATGGGGACAGTGTAGAGGGAGATTTTCTTTGTATCTAACCGCGTGCTGTACCTGTCCAGGGAGTGTTTGATGGGGACAGTGTAGAGGGAGATTTACTCTGTATCTAACCCCGTGCTCTACCTGTCCTGGGAGAGTTTGATGGGGACAGTGTAGAGGGAGATTTACTCTGTATCTAACCCCGTGCTGTACCTGCCTGGGAGTGTTTGATAGGGACAGTGTAGAGGGAGATTTACTCTGTATCTAACCCCGTGTTGTTCTTGTCCTGTGAGTGTCTGATCTTGATGGTGTAGAGGGAGCTTTAATCTGTATCTTACCCCGTGCTGTACCTGTCCTGGGAGTGTTTGATGGGGACAGTGTAGAGGGAGATTTACTCTGTATCTATCCCCGTGCTGTACCTGTCCTGGGAGTGTTTGATGGGGACAGTGTAGAGGGAGATTTACTCTGTATCTAACCCCGTGCTGTACCTGTCCTGGGAGTGTTTGATGGGGACAGTGTAGAGGGAGGTTTACTCTGTATCTAAACCCGTGCTGTACCTGTCCTGGGAGTGTTTGATGGGGACAGTGTAGAGGGAGCTTTACTCTGTATCTAACCCCGTGCTGTACCTGTCTTGGGAGTGTTTGATGCGGACAGTGTAGAGGGAGATTTACTCTGTATCTAACCCCATGCTGTACCTGTCCTGGGAGTGTTTGATGGGGACGGTGTAGAGGGAGATTTACTCTGTATCTAACCCCGTGCTGTACCTGTCCTGGGAGTGTTTGATGGGGACAGTGTAGAGGGAGATTTACTCTGTATCTAACCCCATGCTGTACCTGTCCTGGGAGTGTTTGATGGGGACAGTGTAGAGGGAGCTTTACTCTGTATCTAACCCCGTGCTGTGCCATTCCTGGGAGTGTTTGATGGGGACAGTGTGGAGAGAGCTTTACTCTGTATCTTATCCAGTGCTGTTCCTGTCCTGCGAGTGTTTGATGGAGACAGTGTAGAGGGAGCTTTTCTCTGTATCTAACCCCGGGCTATACCTGTCCTGGGAGTGTTTGATGGGGACAGTGTAGAGGGAGATTTTCTTTGTATCTAACCCCGTGCTGTACCTGTCCAGGGAGTGTTTGTTGGGGACGGTGTAGAGGGAGATTTACTCTGTATCTAACCCCGTGCTGTACCTGTCCTGGGAGATTTTGATGGGGACAGTGTAGAGGGAGATTTACTCTGTATCTAACCCCGTGCTGTACCTGTCCTGGGAGTGTTTAATGGGTCAGTGTAGAGGGAGCTATTCTCTGTATCGATCCCCGTGCTGTACCAGACCTGGGAGTGTTTGATGGGGATGTTGTAGACTCAGATTTCTGCTATATCTAACCGGTGCTGTAAATGTCCTGGGAGTGTTTGATGGGGACAGGGTAGAGGGAGCTTTACTCTGTATCTAACCCCGTGCTGTACCTGTCCTGGGAGTGTTTGATGGGGACAGTGTAGAGGGAGATTTACTCTGTATCTAACCCCGTGCTGTACCTGTCCTGGGAGTGTTTGATGGGGACAGTGTAGAGGGAGCTTTACTCTGTATCTAACCCCATGCTGTACCTGTCCTGGGAGAGTTTGATGGCGACAGTGTAGTGGGAGATGTATTGTGTATCTAACCCCGTGCTGTACCTGTCCAGGGAGTGTTTGTTGGGGACGGTGTAGAGGGAAATTTACTCTGTATCTAACCCCGTGCTGTACCTGTCCTGGGAGAGTTTGATGGGGACAGTGTAGAGGGAGATTTACTCTGTATCTAACCCCGTGCTGTACCTGTCCTTGGAGTGTTTGATAGGGACAGTGTAGAGGGAGATTTACTCTGTATCTAACCCCGTGTTCTTCTTGTCCTGTGAGTGTCTGATCTTGATGGTGTAGAGGGAGCTTTAATCTGTATCTTACTCCGTGCTGTACCTGTCCTGGGAGTGTTTGATGGGGACAGTGTAGGGGGAGATTTACTCTGTATCTAACCCCATGCTGTACCTGTCCTGGCTGTGTTTGATGGGGACAGTGTAGAGGGAGCTTTACTCTGTATCTAACCCCGTGCTGTACCTGTCCTGGGAGTGTTTGATGGGAACAGTTTAGAGCGAGCTTTACTCTGTATCTAACCCCGTGCTGTACCTGTCTTGGGAATTTTAATGGGGACAGTGTTGAGGGAGATTTACTGTGTATCTAACCCCGTGCTGTACCTGTCCTGGGACTGTTTTATGGGGACAGTGTAGCGGGAGATTTACTCTTTATTTAGCCCGTGCTATACCTGTCCTGGGAGTGTTTGATGGGGACAGTGTGGAGGGCGCTTTTCTCTGTATCTAACCCCGTGCTGTACCTGTCCTGGGAGTGTTTGATGGGGACAGTGTAGAGGGAGGTTTACTATGTATCTAAACCCGTGCTGAACCTGTCCTGGGAGTGTTTGATGGGGACAGTGTAGAGGGAGCTTTACTCTGTATCTAACCCCGTCCTGTACCTGTCTTGGGAGTGTTTGATGCGGACAGTGTAGAGGGAGATTTACTCTGTATCTAACCCCATGCTGTACCTGTCCTGGGAGTGTTTGATGGGGACGGTGTAGAGGGAGATTTACTCTGTATCTAACGCCGTGCTGTACCTGTCCTGGGAGTGTTTGATGGGGACAGTGTAGAGGGAGATTCACTCTGTATCTAACCCCATGCTGTACCTGTCCTGGGAGTGTTTGATGGGGACAGTGTAGAGGGAGCTTTACTCTGTATCTAACCCCGTGCTGTGCCATTCCTGGGAGTGTTTGATGGGGACAGTGTGGAGAGAGCTTTACTCTGTATCTTATCCAGTGCTGTTCCTGTCCTGCGAGTGTTTGATGGAGACAGTGTAGAGGGAGCTTTTCTCTGTATCTAACCCCGGGCTATACCTGTCCTGGGAGTGTTTGATGGGGACAGTGTAGAGGGTGCTTTCATCTGTATCTTACCCCGTGATGTTACGGTCCTGGGAGTGTTTGTTGGGGACACTGTAGAGGGAGATTTACTATGTATCTAACCCCGTGCTGTACCTGTGCTGTGAGTGTTTGATGGGAACAGTTTAGAATTAGATTTAATCTTTATCTTACTCCGTGCTGTACCTGTCCTGGGAGTGTTTGATGGGGACAGTGTAGAGGGAGCTTTACTCTGTATCTAACCCCGTGCTGTACCTGTCCTGGGAGTGTTTGATGGGAACAGTTTAGAGGGAGCTTTACTCTGTATCTAACCCCGTACTGTACCTGTCTTGGGAATTTTAATAGGGACAGTGTTGAGGGAGATTTACTGTGTATCTAACCCCGTGCTGTACCTGTCCTGGGAGTGTTTTATGGGGACAGTGTAGCGGGAGATTTACTCTTTATCTAGCCCGTGCTATACCTGTCCTGGGAGTGTTTGATGGGGACAGTGTAGAGGGAGCTTTACTCTGTATCTAACCCCGTGCTGTACCTGTCCTGGGAGTGTTTGATGGGGACAGTGTAGAGGGAGCTTTACTCTGAATTTAACCCCGTGCTGTACCTATCCTGGGAGTGTTTGATGGGGACAGTGTAGAGGGAGATTTACTCTGTATCTAATCCCATGCTGTCCCTGTCCTGGGAGTGTTTGATGGGGACAGTGTAGAGGGAGATTTTCTTTGTATCTAACCCCGTGCTGTACCTGTCCAGGGAGTGTTTGTTGGGGACGGTGTAGAGGGAGATTTACTCTGTATCTTACCCCGTGCTGTACCTGTCCTGGGAGTGTTTGATGGGGAGAGTGTGGAGAGAGCTTTACTCTGTATCTTATCCAGTGCTGTTCCTTTCCTGGGAGTGTTTGATGGAGGCAGTGTAGAGGGAGCTTTTCTCTGTATCTAACCCCGGGCTGTACCTGTCCTGGGAGTGTTTGATGGGGACAGTGTAGGGGGAGATTTACTGTGTATCTAACCCCATGCTGTACCTGTCCTGGCTGTGTTTGATGGGGACAGTGTAGAGGGAGCTTTACTCTGTATCTAACCCCGTCCTGTACCTATCCTGGGAGTGTTTGATGGGAACAGTTTAGAGGGAGCTTTACTCTGTATCTAACCCCGTGCTGTACCTGTCTTGGGAATTTTAATGGGGACAGTGTTGAGGGAGATTTACTGTGTATCTAACCCCGTGCTGTACCTGTCCTGGGACTGTTTTATGGGGACAGTGTAGCGGGAGATTTACTCTTTATTTAGCCCGTGCTATACCTGTCCTGGGAGTGTTTGATGGGGACAGTGTAGAGGGCGCTTTACTCTGTATCTAACCCTGTGCTGTACCTGTCCTGGGAGTGTTTGATGGGGACAGTGTAGAGGGAGCTTTACTCTGTATCTAACCCCGTGCTGTGCCATTCCTGGGAGTGTTTGATGGGGACAGTGTGGAGAGAGCTTTACTCTGTATCTTATCCAGTGCTGTTCCTGTCCTGCGAGTGTTTGATGGAGACAGTGTAGAGGGAGCTTTTCTCTGTATCTAACCCCGGGCTATACCTGTCCTGGGAGTGTTTGATGGGGACAGTGTAGAGGGAGATTTACTCTGTATCTAGTCCCATGCTGTCCCTGTCCTGGGAGTGTTTGATGGGGACAGTGTAGAGGGAGATTTTCTTTGTATCTAACCGCGTGCTGTACCTGTCCAGGGAGTGTTTGATGGGGACAGTGTAGAGGGAGATTTACTCTGTATCTAACCCCGTGCTCTACCTGTCCTGGGAGAGTTTGATGGGGACAGTGTAGAGGGAGATTTACTCTGTATCTAACCCCGTGCTGTACCTGCCTGGGAGTGTTTGATAGGGACAGTGTAGAGGGAGATTTACTCTGTATCTAACCCCGTGTTGTTCTTGTCCTGTGAGTGTCTGATCTTGATGGTGTAGAGGGAGCTTTAATCTGTATCTTACCCCGTGCTGTACCTGTCCTGGGAGTGTTTGATGGGGACAGTGTAGAGGGAGATTTACTCTGTATCTATCCCCGTGCTGTACCTGTCCTGGGAGTGTTTGATGGGGACAGTGTAGAGGGAGATTTACTCTGTATCTAACCCCGTGCTGTACCTGTCCTGGGAGTGTTTGATGGGGACAGTGTAGAGGGAGGTTTACTCTGTATCTAAACCCGTGCTGTACCTGTCCTGGGAGTGTTTGATGGGGACAGTGTAGAGGGAGCTTTACTCTGTATCTAACCCCGTGCTGTACCTGTCTTGGGAGTGTTTGATGCGGACAGTGTAGAGGGAGATTTACTCTGTATCTAACCCCATGCTGTACCTGTCCTGGGAGTGTTTGATGGGGACGGTGTAGAGGGAGATTTACTCTGTATCTAACCCCGTGCTGTACCTGTCCTGGGAGTGTTTGATGGGGACAGTGTAGAGGGAGATTTACTCTGTATCTAACCCCATGCTGTACCTGTCCTGGGAGTGTTTGATGGGGACAGTGTAGAGGGAGCTTTACTCTGTATCTAACCCCGTGCTGTGCCATTCCTGGGAGTGTTTGATGGGGACAGTGTGGAGAGAGCTTTACTCTGTATCTTATCCAGTGCTGTTCCTGTCCTGCGAGTGTTTGATGGAGACAGTGTAGAGGGAGCTTTTCTCTGTATCTAACCCCGGGCTATACCTGTCCTGGGAGTGTTTGATGGGGACAGTGTAGAGGGAGATTTTCTTTGTATCTAACCCCGTGCTGTACCTGTCCAGGGAGTGTTTGTTGGGGACGGTGTAGAGGGAGATTTACTCTGTATCTAACCCCGTGCTGTACCTGTCCTGGGAGATTTTGATGGGGACAGTGTAGAGGGAGATTTACTCTGTATCTAACCCCGTGCTGTACCTGTCCTGGGAGTGTTTAATGGGTCAGTGTAGAGGGAGCTATTCTCTGTATCGATCCCCGTGCTGTACCAGACCTGGGAGTGTTTGATGGGGATGTTGTAGACTCAGATTTCTGCTATATCTAACCGGTGCTGTAAATGTCCTGGGAGTGTTTGATGGGGACAGGGTAGAGGGAGCTTTACTCTGTATCTAACCCCGTGCTGTACCTGTCCTGGGAGTGTTTGATGGGGACAGTGTAGAGGGAGATTTACTCTGTATCTAACCCCGTGCTGTACCTGTCCTGGGAGTGTTTGATGGGGACAGTGTAGAGGGAGCTTTACTCTGTATCTAACCCCATGCTGTACCTGTCCTGGGAGAGTTTGATGGCGACAGTGTAGTGGGAGATGTATTGTGTATCTAACCCCGTGCTGTACCTGTCCAGGGAGTGTTTGTTGGGGACGGTGTAGAGGGAAATTTACTCTGTATCTAACCCCGTGCTGTACCTGTCCTGGGAGAGTTTGATGGGGACAGTGTAGAGGGAGATTTACTCTGTATCTAACCCCGTGCTGTACCTGTCCTTGGAGTGTTTGATAGGGACAGTGTAGAGGGAGATTTACTCTGTATCTAACCCCGTGTTCTTCTTGTCCTGTGAGTGTCTGATCTTGATGGTGTAGAGGGAGCTTTAATCTGTATCTTACTCCGTGCTGTACCTGTCCTGGGAGTGTTTGATGGGGACAGTGTAGGGGGAGATTTACTCTGTATCTAACCCCATGCTGTACCTGTCCTGGCTGTGTTTGATGGGGACAGTGTAGAGGGAGCTTTACTCTGTATCTAACCCCGTGCTGTACCTGTCCTGGGAGTGTTTGATGGGAACAGTTTAGAGCGAGCTTTACTCTGTATCTAACCCCGTGCTGTACCTGTCTTGGGAATTTTAATGGGGACAGTGTTGAGGGAGATTTACTGTGTATCTAACCCCGTGCTGTACCTGTCCTGGGACTGTTTTATGGGGACAGTGTAGCGGGAGATTTACTCTTTATTTAGCCCGTGCTATACCTGTCCTGGGAGTGTTTGATGGGGACAGTGTGGAGGGCGCTTTTCTCTGTATCTAACCCCGTGCTGTACCTGTCCTGGGAGTGTTTGATGGGGACAGTGTAGAGGGAGGTTTACTATGTATCTAAACCCGTGCTGAACCTGTCCTGGGAGTGTTTGATGGGGACAGTGTAGAGGGAGCTTTACTCTGTATCTAACCCCGTCCTGTACCTGTCTTGGGAGTGTTTGATGCGGACAGTGTAGAGGGAGATTTACTCTGTATCTAACCCCATGCTGTACCTGTCCTGGGAGTGTTTGATGGGGACGGTGTAGAGGGAGATTTACTCTGTATCTAACGCCGTGCTGTACCTGTCCTGGGAGTGTTTGATGGGGACAGTGTAGAGGGAGATTCACTCTGTATCTAACCCCATGCTGTACCTGTCCTGGGAGTGTTTGATGGGGACAGTGTAGAGGGAGCTTTACTCTGTATCTAACCCCGTGCTGTGCCATTCCTGGGAGTGTTTGATGGGGACAGTGTGGAGAGAGCTTTACTCTGTATCTTATCCAGTGCTGTTCCTGTCCTGCGAGTGTTTGATGGAGACAGTGTAGAGGGAGCTTTTCTCTGTATCTAACCCCGGGCTATACCTGTCCTGGGAGTGTTTGATGGGGACAGTGTAGAGGGAGATTTTCTTTGTATCTAACCCCGTGCTGTACCTGTCCAGGGAGTGTTTGTTGGGGACGGTGTAGAGGGAGATTTACTCTGTATCTAACCCCGTGCTGTACCTGTCCTGGGAGAGTTTGATGGGGACAGTGTAGAGGGAGATTTACTCTGTATCTAACCCCGTGCTGTACCTGTCCTGGGAGTGTTTAATGGGTCAGTGTAGAGGGAGCTATTCTCTGTATCGATCCCCGTGCTGTACCAGACCTGGGAGTGTTTGATGGGGATGTTGTAGACTCAGATTTCTGCTATATCTAACCGGTGCTGTAAATGTCCTGGGAGTGTTTGATGGGGACAGGGTAGAGGGAGCTTTACTCTGTATCTAACCCCGTGCTGTACCTGTCCTGGGAGTGTTTGATGGGGACAGTGTAGAGGGAGATTTACTCTGTATCTAACCCCGTGCTGTACCTGTCCTGGGAGTGTTTGATGGGGACAGTGTAGAGGGAGCTTTACTCTGTATCTAACCCCATGCTGTACCTGTCCTGGGAGAGTTTGATGGCGACAGTGTAGTGGGAGATGTATTGTGTATCTAACCCCGTGCTGTACCTGTCCAGGGAGTGTTTGTTGGGGACGGTGTAGAGGGAAATTTACTCTGTATCTAACCCCGTGCTGTACCTGTCCTGGGAGAGTTTGATGGGGACAGTGTAGAGGGAGATTTACTCTGTATCTAACCCCGTGCTGTACCTGTCCTTGGAGTGTTTGATAGGGACAGTGTAGAGGGAGATTTACTCTGTATCTAACCCCGTGTTCTTCTTGTCCTGTGAGTGTCTGATCTTGATGGTGTAGAGGGAGCTTTAATCTGTATCTTACTCCGTGCTGTACCTGTCCTGGGAGTGTTTGATGGGGACAGTGTAGGGGGAGATTTACTCTGTATCTAACCCCATGCTGTACCTGTCCTGGCTGTGTTTGATGGGGACAGTGTAGAGGGAGCTTTACTCTGTATCTAACCCCGTGCTGTACCTGTCCTGGGAGTGTTTGATGGGAACAGTTTAGAGCGAGCTTTACTCTGTATCTAACCCCGTGCTGTACCTGTCTTGGGAATTTTAATGGGGACAGTGTTGAGGGAGATTTACTGTGTATCTAACCCCGTGCTGTACCTGTCCTGGGACTGTTTTATGGGGACAGTGTAGCGGGAGATTTACTCTTTATTTAGCCCGTGCTATACCTGTCCTGGGAGTGTTTGATGGGGACAGTGTGGAGGGCGCTTTTCTCTGTATCTAACCCCGTGCTGTACCTGTCCTGGGAGTGTTTGATGGGGACAGTGTAGAGGGAGGTTTACTATGTATCTAAACCCGTGCTGAACCTGTCCTGGGAGTGTTTGATGGGGACAGTGTAGAGGGAGCTTTACTCTGTATCTAACCCCGTCCTGTACCTGTCTTGGGAGTGTTTGATGCGGACAGTGTAGAGGGAGATTTACTCTGTATCTAACCCCATGCTGTACCTGTCCTGGGAGTGTTTGATGGGGACGGTGTAGAGGGAGATTTACTCTGTATCTAACGCCGTGCTGTACCTGTCCTGGGAGTGTTTGATGGGGACAGTGTAGAGGGAGATTCACTCTGTATCTAACCCCATGCTGTACCTGTCCTGGGAGTGTTTGATGGGGACAGTGTAGAGGGAGCTTTACTCTGTATCTAACCCCGTGCTGTGCCATTCCTGGGAGTGTTTGATGGGGACAGTGTGGAGAGAGCTTTACTCTGTATCTTATCCAGTGCTGTTCCTGTCCTGCGAGTGTTTGATGGAGACAGTGTAGAGGGAGCTTTTCTCTGTATCTAACCCCGGGCTATACCTGTCCTGGGAGTGTTTGATGGGGACAGTGTAGAGGGAGATTTTCTTTGTATCTAACCCCGTGCTGTACCTGTCCAGGGAGTGTTTGTTGGGGACGGTGTAGAGGGAGATTTACTCTGTATCTAACCCCGTGCTGTACCTGTCCTGGGAGAGTTTGATGGGGACAGTGTAGAGGGAGATTTACTCTGTATCTAACCCCGTGCTGTACCTGTCCTGGGAGTGTTTAATGGGTCAGTGAAGAGGGAGCTATTCTCTGTATCGATCCCCGTGCTGTACCAGACCTGGGAGTGTTTGATGGGGATGTTGTAGACTCAGATTTCTGCTATATCTAACCGGTGCTGTAACTGTCCTGGGAGTGTTTGATGGGGACAGGGTAGAGGGAGCTTTACTCTGTATCTAACCCCGGGCTGTACCTGTCCTGGGAGTGTTTGATGGGGACAGTGTAGAGGGAGATTTACTCTGCATCTAACCCCGTGCTGTACCTGTCCTGGGAGTGTTTGATGGGGACAGTGTAGAGGGAGCTTTACTCTGTATCTAACCCCGTGCTGTACCTGTCCTGGGAGAGTTTGATGGCGACAGTGTAGTGGGAGATGTATTGTGTATCTAACCCCGTGCTGTACCTGTCCAGGGAGTGTTTGTTGGGGACGGTGTAGAGGGAAATTTACTCTGTATCTAACCCCGTGCTGTACCTGTCCTGGGAGAGTTTGATGGGGACAGTTTAGAGGGAGATTTACTCTGTATCTAACCCCGTGCTGTACCTGTCCTGGGAGTGTTTAATGGGTCAGTGTAGAGGGAGCTATTCTCTGTATCGATCCCCGTGCTGTACCAGACCTGGGAGTGTTTGATGGGGATGTTGTAGACTCAGATTTCTGCTATATCTAACCGGTGCTGTAAATGTCCTGGGAGTGTTTGATGGGGACAGGGTAGAGGGAGCTTTACTCTGTATCTAACCCCGTGCTGTACCTGTCCTGGGAGTGTTTGATGGGGACAGTGTAGAGGGAGATTTACTCTGTATCTAACCCCGTGCTGTACCTGTCCTGGGAGTGTTTGATGGGGACAGTGTAGAGGGAGCTTTACTCTGTATCTAACCCCATGCTGTACCTGTCCTGGGAGAGTTTGATGGCGACAGTGTAGTGGGAGATGTATTGTGTATCTAACCCCGTGCTGTACCTGTCCAGGGAGTGTTTGTTGGGGACGGTGTAGAGGGAAATTTACTCTGTATCTAACCCCGTGCTGTACCTGTCCTGGGAGAGTTTGATGGGGACAGTGTAGAGGGAGATTTACTCTGTATCTAACCCCGTGCTGTACCTGTCCTTGGAGTGTTTGATAGGGACAGTGTAGAGGGAGATTTACTCTGTATCTAACCCCGTGTTCTTCTTGTCCTGTGAGTGTCTGATCTTGATGGTGTAGAGGGAGCTTTAATCTGTATCTTACTCCGTGCTGTACCTGTCCTGGGAGTGTTTGATGGGGACAGTGTAGGGGGAGATTTACTCTGTATCTAACCCCATGCTGTACCTGTCCTGGCTGTGTTTGATGGGGACAGTGTAGAGGGAGCTTTACTCTGTATCTAACCCCGTGCTGTACCTGTCCTGGGAGTGTTTGATGGGAACAGTTTAGAGCGAGCTTTACTCTGTATCTAACCCCGTGCTGTACCTGTCTTGGGAATTTTAATGGGGACAGTGTTGAGGGAGATTTACTGTGTATCTAACCCCGTGCTGTACCTGTCCTGGGACTGTTTTATGGGGACAGTGTAGCGGGAGATTTACTCTTTATTTAGCCCGTGCTATACCTGTCCTGGGAGTGTTTGATGGGGACAGTGTGGAGGGCGCTTTTCTCTGTATCTAACCCCGTGCTGTACCTGTCCTGGGAGTGTTTGATGGGGACAGTGTAGAGGGAGGTTTACTATGTATCTAAACCCGTGCTGAACCTGTCCTGGGAGTGTTTGATGGGGACAGTGTAGAGGGAGCTTTACTCTGTATCTAACCCCGTCCTGTACCTGTCTTGGGAGTGTTTGATGCGGACAGTGTAGAGGGAGATTTACTCTGTATCTAACCCCATGCTGTACCTGTCCTGGGAGTGTTTGATGGGGACGGTGTAGAGGGAGATTTACTCTGTATCTAACGCCGTGCTGTACCTGTCCTGGGAGTGTTTGATGGGGACAGTGTAGAGGGAGATTCACTCTGTATCTAACCCCATGCTGTACCTGTCCTGGGAGTGTTTGATGGGGACAGTGTAGAGGGAGCTTTACTCTGTATCTAACCCCGTGCTGTGCCATTCCTGGGAGTGTTTGATGGGGACAGTGTGGAGAGAGCTTTACTCTGTATCTTATCCAGTGCTGTTCCTGTCCTGCGAGTGTTTGATGGAGACAGTGTAGAGGGAGCTTTTCTCTGTATCTAACCCCGGGCTATACCTGTCCTGGGAGTGTTTGATGGGGACAGTGTAGAGGGAGATTTTCTTTGTATCTAACCCCGTGCTGTACCTGTCCAGGGAGTGTTTGTTGGGGACGGTGTAGAGGGAGATTTACTCTGTATCTAACCCCGTGCTGTACCTGTCCTGGGAGAGTTTGATGGGGACAGTGTAGAGGGAGATTTACTCTGTATCTAACCCCGTGCTGTACCTGTCCTGGGAGTGTTTAATGGGTCAGTGTAGAGGGAGCTATTCTCTGTATCGATCCCCGTGCTGTACCAGACCTGGGAGTGTTTGATGGGGATGTTGTAGACTCAGATTTCTGCTATATCTAACCGGTGCTGTAAATGTCCTGGGAGTGTTTGATGGGGACAGGGTAGAGGGAGCTTTACTCTGTATCTAACCCCGTGCTGTACCTGTCCTGGGAGTGTTTGATGGGGACAGTGTAGAGGGAGATTTACTCTGTATCTAACCCCGTGCTGTACCTGTCCTGGGAGTGTTTGATGGGGACAGTGTAGAGGGAGCTTTACTCTGTATCTAACCCCATGCTGTACCTGTCCTGGGAGAGTTTGATGGCGACAGTGTAGTGGGAGATGTATTGTGTATCTAACCCCGTGCTGTACCTGTCCAGGGAGTGTTTGTTGGGGACGGTGTAGAGGGAAATTTACTCTGTATCTAACCCCGTGCTGTACCTGTCCTGGGAGAGTTTGATGGGGACAGTGTAGAGGGAGATTTACTCTGTATCTAACCCCGTGCTGTACCTGTCCTTGGAGTGTTTGATAGGGACAGTGTAGAGGGAGATTTACTCTGTATCTAACCCCGTGTTCTTCTTGTCCTGTGAGTGTCTGATCTTGATGGTGTAGAGGGAGCTTTAATCTGTATCTTACTCCGTGCTGTACCTGTCCTGGGAGTGTTTGATGGGGACAGTGTAGGGGGAGATTTACTCTGTATCTAACCCCATGCTGTACCTGTCCTGGCTGTGTTTGATGGGGACAGTGTAGAGGGAGCTTTACTCTGTATCTAACCCCGTGCTGTACCTGTCCTGGGAGTGTTTGATGGGAACAGTTTAGAGCGAGCTTTACTCTGTATCTAACCCCGTGCTGTACCTGTCTTGGGAATTTTAATGGGGACAGTGTTGAGGGAGATTTACTGTGTATCTAACCCCGTGCTGTACCTGTCCTGGGACTGTTTTATGGGGACAGTGTAGCGGGAGATTTACTCTTTATTTAGCCCGTGCTATACCTGTCCTGGGAGTGTTTGATGGGGACAGTGTGGAGGGCGCTTTTCTCTGTATCTAACCCCGTGCTGTACCTGTCCTGGGAGTGTTTGATGGGGACAGTGTAGAGGGAGGTTTACTATGTATCTAAACCCGTGCTGAACCTGTCCTGGGAGTGTTTGATGGGGACAGTGTAGAGGGAGCTTTACTCTGTATCTAACCCCGTCCTGTACCTGTCTTGGGAGTGTTTGATGCGGACAGTGTAGAGGGAGATTTACTCTGTATCTAACCCCATGCTGTACCTGTCCTGGGAGTGTTTGATGGGGACGGTGTAGAGGGAGATTTACTCTGTATCTAACGCCGTGCTGTACCTGTCCTGGGAGTGTTTGATGGGGACAGTGTAGAGGGAGATTCACTCTGTATCTAACCCCATGCTGTACCTGTCCTGGGAGTGTTTGATGGGGACAGTGTAGAGGGAGCTTTACTCTGTATCTAACCCCGTGCTGTGCCATTCCTGGGAGTGTTTGATGGGGACAGTGTGGAGAGAGCTTTACTCTGTATCTTATCCAGTGCTGTTCCTGTCCTGCGAGTGTTTGATGGAGACAGTGTAGAGGGAGCTTTTCTCTGTATCTAACCCCGGGCTATACCTGTCCTGGGAGTGTTTGATGGGGACAGTGTAGAGGGAGATTTTCTTTGTATCTAACCCCGTGCTGTACCTGTCCAGGGAGTGTTTGTTGGGGACGGTGTAGAGGGAGATTTACTCTGTATCTAACCCCGTGCTGTACCTGTCCTGGGAGAGTTTGATGGGGACAGTGTAGAGGGAGATTTACTCTGTATCTAACCCCGTGCTGTACCTGTCCTGGGAGTGTTTAATGGGTCAGTGAAGAGGGAGCTATTCTCTGTATCGATCCCCGTGCTGTACCAGACCTGGGAGTGTTTGATGGGGATGTTGTAGACTCAGATTTCTGCTATATCTAACCGGTGCTGTAACTGTCCTGGGAGTGTTTGATGGGGACAGGGTAGAGGGAGCTTTACTCTGTATCTAACCCCGGGCTGTACCTGTCCTGGGAGTGTTTGATGGGGACAGTGTAGAGGGAGATTTACTCTGCATCTAACCCCGTGCTGTACCTGTCCTGGGAGTGTTTGATGGGGACAGTGTAGAGGGAGCTTTACTCTGTATCTAACCCCGTGCTGTACCTGTCCTGGGAGAGTTTGATGGCGACAGTGTAGTGGGAGATGTATTGTGTATCTAACCCCGTGCTGTACCTGTCCAGGGAGTGTTTGTTGGGGACGGTGTAGAGGGAAATTTACTCTGTATCTAACCCCGTGCTGTACCTGTCCTGGGAGAGTTTGATGGGGACAGTTTAGAGGGAGATTTACTCTGTATCTAACCCCGTGCTGTACCTGTCCTGGGAGTGTTTGATAGGGACAGTGTAGAGGGAGATTTACTCTGTATCTAACCCCGTGTTCTTCTTGTCCTGTGAGTGTCTGATCTTGATGGTGTAGAGGGAGCTTTAATCTGTATCTTACTCCGTGCTGTACCTGTCCTGGGAGTGTTTGATGGGGACAGTGTAGGGGGAGATTTACTCTGTATCTAACCCCATGCTGTACCTGTCCTGGCTGTGTTTGATGGGGACAGTGTAGAGGGAGCTTTACTCTGTATCTAACCCCGTGCTGTACCTGTCCTGGGAGTGTTTGATGGGAACAGTTTAGAGCGAGCTTTACTCTGTATCTAACCCCGTGCTGTACCTGTCTTGGGAATTTTAATGGGGACAGTGTTGAGGGAGATTTACTGTGTATCTAACCCCATGCTGTACCTGTCCAGGGACTGTTTTATGGGCACAGTGTAGCGGGAGATTTACTCTTTATTTAGCCCGTGCTATACCTGTCCTGGGAGTGTTTGATGGGGACAGTGTGGAGGGCGCTTTTCTCTGTATCTAACCCTGTGCTGTACCTGTCCTGGGAGTGTTTGATGGGGACCGTGTAGAGGGAGCTTTACTCTGTATCTAACCCCGTGCTGTGCCATTCCTGGGAGTGTTTGATGGTGACAGTGTGGAGAGATCTTTACTCTGTATCTTATCCAGTGCTGTTCCTGTCCTGCGAGTGTTTGATGGAGACAGTGTAGAGGGAGCTTTTCTCTGTATCTAACCCCGGGCTATACCTGTCCTGGGAGTGTTTGATGGGGACAGTGTAGAGGGAGATTTTCTCTGTATCTAGTCCCATGCTGTCCCTGTCCTGGGAGTGTTTGATGGGGACAGTGTAGAGGGAGATTTTCTTTGTATCTAACCCCGTGCTGTACCTGTCCAGGGAGTGTTTGATGGGGACAGTGTAGAGGGAGATTTACTCTGTATCTAACCCCGTGCTCTACCTGTCCTGGGAGAGTTTGATGGGGACAGTGTAGAGGGAGATTTACTCTGTATCTAACCCCGTGCTGTACCTGTCCTGGGAGTGTTTGATAGGGACAGTGTAGAGGGAGATTTACTCTGTATCTAACCCCGTGTTGTTCTTGTCCTGTGAGTGTCTGATCTTGATGGTGTAGAGGGACCTTTAATCTGTATCTTACCCCGTGCTGTACCTGTCCTGGGAGTGTTTGATGGGGACAGTGGATAGGGAGATTTACTCTGTATCTATCCCCGTGCTTTACCTGTCCTGGGAGTGTTTGATGGGGACAGTGTCGAGGGAGATTTACTCTGTATCTTACCCCGTGCTGTACCTGTCCTGGGAGTGTTTGATGGGGACAGTGTAGAGGGAGGTTTACTATGTATCTTAACCCGTGCTGTACCTGTCCTGGGAGTGTTTGATGGGGACAGTGTAGAGGGAGCTTTACTCTGTATCTAACCCCGTGCTGTACCTGTCCTGGGAGTGTTTGATGCGGACAGTGTAGAGGGAGATTTACTCTGTATCTAACCCCGTGCTGTACCTGTCCTGGGAGTGTTTGAAGGGGACGGTGTAGAGGGAGATTTACTCTGTATCTAACCCCGTGCTTTACCTGTCCTGGGAGTGTTTGATGGGGACAGTGTAGAGGGAGATTTACTCTGTATCTAATCCCATGCTGTCCCTGTCCTGGGAGTGTTTGATGGGGACAGTGTAGAGGGAGATTTTCTTTGTATCTAACCCCGTGCTGTACCTGTCCAGGGAGTGTTTGTTGGGGACGGTGTAGAGGGAGATTTACTCTGTATCTAACCCTGTGCTGTACCTGTCCTGGGAGAGTTTGATGGGAACAGTTTAGAGGGAGCTTTACTCTGTATCTAACCCCGTGCTGTACCTGTCTTGGGAATTTTAATGGGGACAGTGTTGAGGGAGATTTACTGTGTATCTAACCCCGTGCTGTACCTGTCCTTGGACTGTTTTATGGGTACAGTGTAGAGGGAGATTTACTCTGTATCTCACCCCGTGTTCTTCTTGTCCTGTGAGTGTCTGATCTTGATGGTGTAGAGGGAGCTTTAATCTGTATCTTACCCCGTGCTGTACCTGTCCTGGGAGTGTTTGATGGGGACAGTGTAGAGGGAGATTTACTCTGTATCTAACCCCATGCTGTACCTGTCCTGGCTGTGTTTGATGGGGACAGTGTAGAGGGAGCTTTACTCTGTATCTAACCCCGTGCTGTACCTATCCTGGGAGTGTTTGATGGGAACAGTTTAGAGGGAGCTTTACTCTGTATCTAACCCCGTGCTGTACCTGTCTTGGGAATTTTAATGGGGACAGTGTTGAGGGAGATTTACTGTGTATCTAACCCCGTGCTGTACCTGTCCTGGGACTGTTTTATGGGGACAGTGTAGCGGGAGACTTACTCTTTATTTAGCCCGTGCTATACCTGTCCTGGGAGTGTTTGATGGGGACAGTGTAGAGGGCGCTTTACTCTGTATCTAACCCTGTGCTGTACCTGTCCTGGGAGTGTTTTATGGAGACAGTGTAGAGGGAGCTTTACTCTGTATCTAACCCCGGGCTATACCTGTCCTGGGAGTGTTTGATGGGGACAGTGTAGAGGGAGATTTACTCTGTATCTAATCCCATGCCACCCCTGTCCTGGGAGTGTTTGATGGGGACAGTGTAGAGGGAGATTTTCTTTGTATCTAACCCCGTGCTGTACCTGTCCAGGGAGTGTTTGTTGGGGACGGTGTAGAGGGTGATTTACTCTGTATCTAACCCCGTGCTGTACCTGTCCTGGGAGAGTTTGATGGGGACAGTGTAGAGGGAGATTTACTCTGTATCTAACCCCGTGCTGTACCTGTCCTGGGAGAGTTTGATGGGGACAGTGTAGAGGGAGATTTACTCTGTATCTAACCCCGTGTTGTTCTTGTCCTGTGAGTGTCTGATCTTGATGGTGTAGAGGGATCTTTAATCTGTATCTTACCCCGTGCTGTACCTGTCCTGGGAGTGTTTGATGGGGACAGTGTAGAGGGAGATTTACTCTGTATCTATCCCCGTGTTGTACCTGTCCTTGGAGTGTTTGATGGGGACAGTGTAGAGGGAGATTTACTCTGTATCTAACCCCGTGCTGTACCTGTCCTGGGAGTGTTTGATGGGGACAGTGTAGAGGGAGCTTTACTCTGTATCTAACCCCGTGCTGTACCTGTCCTGGGAGTGTTTGATGGGGACAGCGTAGAGGGAGATTTACTCTGTATCTAACCCCGTGCTGTACCTGTCCTGGGAGATTTTGATGGGGACAGTGTAGAGGGAGCTTTACTCTGTATCTCACCCCGTGCTGTACCTGTCCAGGGAGTGTTTAATGGGGACAGTGTAGAGGGAGCTTTACTCTGTATCTAACCCCGTGCTTTACCTGTCCTGGGAGTGTTTGATGGGGACTGTGTAGAGGGAGCTTTACTCTGTATCTAACCCCGTGCTCTACCTGTCCTGGGAGTGTTTGATGGGGACAGTGTAGAGGGAGCTTTACTCTGTATCTAACCCCGTGCTGTACCTGTCCTGGGAGTGTTTGATGGGGACAGTGTAGAGGGAGATTTACTCTGTATCTAAACCTGTGCTGTACCTGTCCTGGGAGTGTTTGATGGGCACTGTGTAGAGGGAGCTTTACTCTGTATCTATCCCCGTGCTGTACCTGTCCTGGGAGTGTTTGATGGGGACTGTGTAGAGGGAGCTTTACTCTGTATCTATCCCCGTGCTGTACCTGTCCTGGGAGTGTTTGATGGGGACTGTGTAGAGGGAGCTTTACTCTGTATCTATCCCCGTGCTGTACCTGTCCTGGGAGTGTTTGATGGGGACAGTGTAGAGGGAGATTTACTCTGTATCTAACCCCGTGCTGTAACTGTCCTGGGAGTGTTTGATGGGGACAGTGTAGGGGGAGATTTACTCTGTGTCTAACCCCGTGCTGTACCTGTCCTGGGAGAGTTTGACGGGGACAGTGTAGAGGGAGCTTTACTCTGTATCTAACCCCGTGCTGTACCTGTCCTGGGAGTGTTTGATGGGGACGGTGTAGAGGGAGATTTACTCTGTATCTTACACTGTGCTGTACCTGTCCTGGGAGTGTTTGTTGGGGTCAGTGTAGAGGGAGCTTTACTCTGTATCTAACCCCGTGCTGTGCCTGTCCTGGGAGTGTTTGATTGGGGACAGTGTAGAGGGAGCTTTACTCTGTATCTAACCCCATGCTGTACCTGTCCTGGGAGTGTTTGATGGGGACAGTGTAGAGGGAGATTTACTCTGTATCTTACCCCGTGCTGTACCTGTCCTGGGAGTGTTTGATGGGGACAGTGTAGAGGGAGATTTACTCTGTATCTAACCCCGTGCTGTACCTGTCCTGGGAGTGTTTGATGGGGACAGTGTAGAGGGAGCTTTACTCTGTATCTAACCCCGTGCTGTACCTATCCTGGGAGTGTTTGATGGGAACAGTTTAGAGGGAGCTTTACTCTGTATCTAACCCCGTGCTGTACCTGTCTTGGGAATTTTAATGGGGACAGTGTTGAGGGAGATTTACTGTGTATCTAACCCCGTGCTGTACCTGTCCTGGGAGTGTTTTATGGGGACAGTGTAGCGGGAGATTTACTCTTTATCTAGCCCGTGCTATACCTGTCCTGGGAGTGTTTGATGGGGACAGTGTAGAGGGAGCTTTACTCTGTATCTAACCCCGTGCTGTACCTGTCCTGGGAGTGTTTGATGGGGACAGTGTAGAGGGAGCTTTACTCTGAATTTAACCCCGTGCTGTACCTATCCTGGGAGTGTTTGATGGGAACAGTTTAGAGGGAGCTTTACTCTGTATCTAACTCCGTGCTGTACCTGTCTTGGGAATTTTTTTGGGTACAGTGTTGAGGGAGATTTACTCTGTATCTAACCCCGTGCTGTGCCATTCCTGGGAGTGTTTGATGGGGACAGTGTGGAGAGAGCTTTACTCTGTATCTTATCCAGTGCTGTTCCTGTCCTGGGAGTGTTTGATGGGGACAGTGTAGAGGGAGCTTTTCTCTGTTTCTAACCCCGGGCTATACCTGTCCTGGGAGTGTTTGATGGGGACAGTGTAGAGGGAGATTTACTCTGTATCTAATCCCATGCTGTCCCTGTCCTGGGAGTGTTTGATGGGGACAGTGTAGAGGGAGATTTTCTTTGTATCTAAACCCGTGCTGTACCTGTCCAGGGAGTGTTTGTTGGGGACGGTGTAGAGGGAGATTTACTCTGTATCTAACCCCGTGCTGTACCTGTCCTGGGAGAGTTTGATGGGGACAGTGTAGAGGGAGATTTACTCTGTATCTAACCCCGTGCTGTACCTGTCCTGGGAGTGTTTGATAGGGACAGTGTAGAGGGAGATTTACTCTGTATCTAACCCCGTGTTCTTCTTGTCCTGTGAGTGTCTGATCTTGATGGTGTAGAGGGAGCTTTAATCTGTATCTTAACCCGTGCTGTACCTGTCCTGGGAGTGTTTGATGGGGACACTGTAGGGGGAGATTTACTGTGTATCTAACCCCATGCTGTACCTGTCCTGGGACTGTTTTATGGGGACAGTGTAGCGGGAGATTTACTCTTTATTTAGCCCGTGCTATACCTGTCCTGGGAGTGTTTGATGGGGACAGTGTAGAGGGCGCTTTACTCTGTATCTAACCCCGTGCTGTACCTGTCCTGGGAGTGTTTGATGGGGACAGTGTAGAGGGAGCTTTACTCTGTATCTAACCCCGTGCTGTGCCATTCCTGGGAGTGTTTGATGGGGACAGTGTGGAGAGAGCTTTACTCTGTATCTTATCCAGTGCTGTTCCTGTCCTGCGAGTGTTTGATGGAGACAGTGTAGAGGGAGCTTTTCTCTGTATCTAACCCCGGGCTATACCTGTCCTGGGAGTGTTTGATGGGGACAGTGTAGAGGGAGATTTACTCTGTATCTATCCCCGTGCTGTACCTGTCCTGGGAGTGTTTGATGGGGACAGTGTAGAGGGAGATTTACTCTGTATCTAACCCCGTGCTGTACCTGTCCTGGGAGTGTTTGATGGGGACAGTGTAGAGGGAGGTTTACTCTGTATCTAAACCTGTGCTGTACCTGTCCTGGGAGTGTTTGATGGGGACAGTGTAGAGGGAGCTTTACTCTGTATCTAACCCCGTGCTGTACCTGTCCTGGGATTGTTTGATGGGGACAGTGTAGAGGGAGATTTACTCTGTATCTAACCCCGTGCTGTACCTGTCCTGGGAGTGTTTGATGGGGACGGTGTAGAGGGAGATTTACTCTGTATCTAACCCCGTGCCCTACCTGTCCTGGGAGTGTTTGATGGGGACGGTGTAGAGGGAGATTTACTCTGTATCTAACCCCTTGCTGTGCCATTCCTGGGAGTGTTTGATGGGGACAGTGTGGAGAGAGCTTTACTCTGTATCTTATCCAGTGCTGTTCCTGTCCTGGGAGTGTTTGATGGAGACAGTGCAGAGGGAGCTTTTCTCTGTATCTAACCCCGTGCTGTACCTGTCCTGGGAGTGTTTGATGGGGACAGTGGAGAGGGAGATTTACTCTGTATCTAATCCCATGCTGTCCCTGTCCTCGGAGTGTTTGATGGGGACAGTGTAGAGGGAGATTTTCTTTGTACCCCGTGCTGTAACTGTCCAGGGAGTGTTTGTTGGGGACGGTGTAGAGGGAGATTTACTCTGTATCTAACCCTGTGCTGTACCTGTCCTGGGAGAGTTTGATGGGGACAGTGTAGAGGGAGCTTTACTCTGTATCTAACCCCGTACTGTACCTATCCTGGGAGTGTTTGATGGGAACAGTTTAGAGGGTGTTTTACTCTGTATCTAACCCCGTGCTGTACCTGTCTTGGGAATTTTAATGGGGACAGTGTTGAGGGAGATTTACTGTGTATCTAACCCCGTGCTGTACCTGTCCTGGGACTGTTTTATGGGGACAGTGTAGCGGGAGATTTACTCTTTATTTAGCCGGTGCTATACCTGTCCTGGGAGTGTTTGATGGGGACAGTGTAGAGGGCGCTTTACTCAGTATCTAACCCTGTGCTGTACCTGTCCTGGGAGTGTTTTATGGAGACAGTGTAGAGGGAGCTTTTCTCTGTATCTAACCCCGGGCTATACCTGTCCTGGGAGAGTTTGATGGGGACAGTGTAGAGGGAGATTTACTCTGTATCTAATCCCATGCTGTCCCTGTCCTGGGAGTGTTTGATGGGGACAGTGTAGAGGGAGATTTTCTTTGTATCTAACCCCGTGCTGAACCTGTCCAGGGAGTGTTTGTTGGGGACGGTGTAGAGGGAGATTTACTCTGTATCTAACCCCGTGCTGTACCTGTCCTGGGAGAGTTTGATGGGGACAGTGTAGAGGGAGATTTACTCTGTATCTAACCCCGTGCTGTACCTGTCCTGGGAGTGTTTGATAGGGACAGTGTAGAGGGAGATTTACTCTGTATCTAACCCCGTGTTGTTCTTGTCCTGTGAGTGTCTGATCTTGATGGTGTAGAGGGAGCTTTAATCTGTATCTTACCCCGTGCTGTACCTGTCCTGGGAGTGTTTGATGGGGACAGTGTAGAGGGAGATTTACTCTGTATCTATCCCCGTGCTGTACCTGTCCTGGGAGTGTTTGATGGGGACAGTGTAGAGGGAGATTTACTCTGTATCTAACCCCGTGCTGTACCTGTCCTGGGAGTGTTTGATGGGGACAGTGTAGAGGGAGCTTTACTCTGTATCTAACCCCGTGCTGTACCTGTCCTGGGAGTGTTTGATGGGGACAGTGTAGAGGGAGATTTACTCTGTATCTAACCCCGTGCTGTACCTGTCCTGGGAGATTTTGATGGGGACAGTGTAGAGGGAGCTTTACTCTGTATCTCACCCCGTGCTGTACCTGTCCAGGGAGTGTTTGATGGGGACAGTGAAGAGGGAGCTTTACTCTGTATCTAACCCCGTGCTGTACCTGTCCTGGGAGTGTTTGATGGGGACTGTGTAGAGGGAGCTTTACTCTGTATCTAACCCCGTGCTGTACCTGTCCTGGGAGTGTTTGATGGGGACAGTGTAGAGGGAGCTTTACTCTGTATCTAACCCTGTGCTGTACCTGTCCTGGGAGTGTTTGATGGGGACAGTGTAGAGGGAGATTTACTCTGTATCTAAACCTGTGCTGTACCTGTCCTGGGAGTGTTTGATGGGGACTGTGTAGAGGGAGCTTTACTCTGTATCTATCCCCGTGCTGTACCTGTCCTGGGAGTGTTTAATGGGGACTGTGTAGAGGGAGCTTTACTCTGTATCTATCCCCGTGCTGTACCTGTCCTGGGAGTGTTTGATGGGGACTGTGTAGAGGGAGCTTTACTCTGTATCTATCCCCGTGCTGTACCTGTCCTGGGAGTGTTTGAAGGGGACAGTGTAGAGGGAGATTTACTCTGTATCTAACCCCGTGCTGTAACTGTCCTGGGAGTGTTTGATGGGGACAGTGTAGGGGGAGATTTACTCTGTGTCTAACACCGTGCTGTACCTGTCCTGGGAGAGTTTGATGGGGACAGTGTAGAGGGAGCTTTACTCTGTATCTAACCCCGTGCTGTACCTGTCCTGGGAGTGTTTGATGGGGACGGTGTAGAGGGAGATTTACTCTGTATCTAACACTGTGCTGTACCTGTCCTGGGAGTGTTTGTTGGGGACAGTGTAGAGGGAGCTTTACTCTGTATCTAACCCCGTGCTGTACCTGTCCTGGGAGTGTTTGATTGGGGACAGTGTAGAGGGAGCTTTACTCTGTATCTAACCCCATGCTGTACCTGTCCTGGGAGTGTTTGATGGGGACAGTGTAGTGGGAGATTTACTCTGTATCTAACCCCGTGCTGTACCTGTCCTGGGAGTGTTTGATGGGGACAGTGTAGAGGGTGCTTTACTCTGTATCTAACCCCGTGCTGTACCTGTCCTGGGAGTGTTTGATGGGGACGGTGTAGAGGGAGCTTTACTCTGTATCTAACCCCATGCTGTACCTGTCCTGGGAGTGTTTGATGGTAACAGTGTAGAGTAAGCTTTACTCTCTATCTAACCCCGTGCTGTACCTGTCCTGGGAGTGTTTGATGGGGACGGTGTAGAGGGAGCTTTACTCTGTATCTAACACCGTGCTGTACCTGTCCTGGGAGTGTTTGATGGGGACGGTGTAGAGGGAGCTTTACTCTGTATCTAACCCCGTGCTGTACCTGTCCTGGGAGTGTTTGATGGGGACAGTGTAGAGGGAGATTTACTCTGTATCTAACCCCGTGCTGTACCTGTCCTGGGAGTGTTTGATGGGGACGGTGTAGAGGGAGCTTTACTCTGTATCTAACCCCGTGCTGTAACTGTCCTGGGAGTGTTTGATGGGGACAGTGTAGAGGTAGAATTTCTCTGTATCTAACCCCGTGCTTTACCTGTCCTGGGAGTGTTTGATGGGGACATTGTAGAGGGAGATTTACTCTGTATCTAACCCCGTGCTGTACCTGTCCTGGGAGTGTTTGATGTGGACAGTGTAGAAGGAGCTTTACTCTGTATCTAACCCCGTGCTGTACCTGTCCTGGGAGTGTTTGATGGGGACAGTGTAGAGGGAGCTTTACTCTGTATCTAACCCGGTGCTGTACCTGTCCTGGGAGTGTTTGATGGGGACGGTGTAGAGGGAGCTTTACTCTGTATCTAACCCCGTGCTGTACCTGTCCTTGGAGTGTTTGATGGGGACAGTGTAGAGGGAGCTTTATTCTGTATCTAACCCCGTGCTGTTCCTGTCCTGGGAGTGTTTGATGGGGACGGTGTAGAGGGAGATTTACTCTGTATCTAACCCCGTGCTGTAACTGTCCAGGGAGTGTTTGATGGGGACAGTGTAGAGGGAGATTTACTCTGTATCTAACCCCGTGCTGTAACTGTCCAGGGAGTGTTTGATGGGGACAGTGTAGAGGGAGCTTTACTCTGTATCTAACCCCGTGCTGTGCCATTCCTGGGAGTGTTTGATGGGGACAGTGTGGAGAGAGCTTTACTCTGTATCTTATCCAGTGCTGTTCCTGTCCTGCGAGTGTTTGATGGAGACAGTGTAGAGGGAGATTTTCTCTGTATCTAACCCCTGGGCTATACCTGTCCTGGGAGTGTTTGATGGGGACAGTGTAGAGGGAGATTTACTGTGTATCTAATCCCATGCTGTCCCTGTCCTGGGAGTGTTTGATGGGGACAGTGTAGAGGTAGATTTTCTTTGTAACTAACCCCGTGCTGTACCTGTCCAGGGAGTGTTTGATGGGGACAGTGTAGAGGGAGATTTACTCTGTATCTAACCCCGTGCTGTAACTGTCCTGGGAGTGTTTGATGGGGACAGTGTAGGGGGAGATTTACTCTGTGTCTAACCCCGTGCTGTACCTGTCCTGGGAGAGTTTGATGGGGACAGTGTAGAGGGAGCTTTACTCTGTATCTAACCCCGTGCTGTACCTGTCCTTGGAGTGTTTGATGGGGTCGGTGTAGAGGGAGCTTTACTCTGTATCTAACCCCATGCTGTACCTGTCCTGGGAGTGTTTGATGGTAACAGTGTAGAGGAAGCTTTACACTCTATCTAACCCCGTGCTGTACCTGTCCTGGGAGTGTTTGATGGGGACGGTGTAGAGGGAGCTTTACTCTGTATCTAACACCGTGCTGTACCTGTCCTGGGAGTGTTTGTTGGGATCGGTGTAGAGGGAGCTTTACTCTGTATCTAACCCCGTGCTGTACCTGTCCTGGGAGTGTTTGATGGGGACAGTGTAGAGGGAGATTTACTCTGTATCTAACCCCGTGCTGTACCTGTCCTGGGAGTGTTTGATGGGGACGGTGTAGAGGGAGCTTTACTCTGTATCTAACCCCGTGCTGTACCTGTCCTGGGAGTGTTTGATGGGGACAGTGTAGAGGTAGAATTTCTCTGTATCTAACCCCGTGCTGTACCTGTCCTGGGAGTGTTTGATGGGGACAATGTAGAGGGAGATTTACTCTGTATCTAACCCCGTGCTGTACCTGTCCTGGGAGTGTTTGATGTGGACAGTGTAGAATTAGCTTTACTCTGTATCTAACCCCGTGCTGTACCTGTCCTGGGAGTGTTTGATGGGGACAGTGTAGAGGGAGCTTTACTCTGTATCTAACCCCGTGCTGTACCTGTCCTGGGAGTGTTTGATGGCGACGGTGTAGAGGGAGCTTTACTCTGTATCTAACCCCGTGCTGTACCTGTCCTTGGAGTGTTTGATGGGGACAGTGTAGAGGGAGCTTTATTCTGTATCTAACCCCGTGCTGTTCCTGTCCTGGGAGTGTTTGATGGGGACGGTGTAGAGGGAGATTTACTCTGTATCTAACCCCGT
Source organism: Isurus oxyrinchus (assembly GCA_026770705.1). Lineage (NCBI taxonomy): Eukaryota > Metazoa > Chordata > Chondrichthyes > Lamniformes > Lamnidae > Isurus > Isurus oxyrinchus. Next base: position 89,436 of record JANJGN010001533.1, read on the forward strand.
GCTGTAACTGTCCAGGGAGTGTTTGATGGGGACAGTGTAGAGGGAGATTTACTCTGTATCTAACCCCGTGCTGTAACTGTCCAGGGAGTGTTTGATGGGGACAGTGTAGAGGGAGCTTTACTCTGTATCTAACCCCGTGCTGTGCCATTCCTGGGAGTGTTTGATGGGGACAGTGTGGAGAGAGCTTTACTCTGTATCTTATCCAGTGCTGTTCCTGTCCTGCGAGTGTTTGATGGAGACAGTGTAGAGGGAGATTTTCTCTGTATCTAACCCCTGGTCTATACCTGTCCTGGGAGTGTTTGATGGGGACAGTGTAGAGGGAGATTTACTCTGTATCTAATCCCATGCTGTCCCTGTCCTGGGAGTGTTTGATGGGGACAGTGTAGAGGTAGATTTTCTTTGTAACTAACCCCGTGCTGTACCTGTCCAGGGAGTGTTTGATGGGGACAGTGTAGAGGGAGATTTACTCTGTATCTAACCCCGTGCTGTAACTGTCCTGGGAGTGTTTGATGGGGACAGTGTAGGGGGAGATTTACTCTGTGTCTAACCCCGTGCTGTACCTGTCCTGGGAGAGTTTGATGGGGACAGTGTAGAGGGAGCTTTACTCTGTATCTAACCCCGTGCTGTACCTGTCCTGGGAGTGTTTGATGGGGACGGTGTAGAGGGAGATTTACTCTGTATCTAACACTGTGCTGTACCTGTCCTGGGAGTGTTTGTTGGGGACAGTGTAGAGGGAGCTTTACTCTGTATCTAACCCCGTGCTGTACCTGTCCTGGGAGTGTTTGCTTGGGGACAGTGTAGAGGGAGCTTTACTCTGTATCTAACCCCATGCTGTACCTGTCCTGGGAGTGTTTGATGGGGACAGTGTAGAGGGAGATTTACTCTGTATCTAACCCCGTGCTGTACCTGTCCTGGGAGTGTTTGATGGGGACAGTGTAGAGGGAGCTTTACTCTGTATCTAACCCCGTGCTGTACCTGTCCTGGGAGTGTTTGATGGGGACGGTGTAGAGGGAGCTTTACTCTGTATCTAACCCCATGCTGTACCTGTCCTGGGAGTGTTTGATGGTAACAGTGTAGAGGAAGCTTTACTCTCTATCTAACCCCGTGCTGTACCTGTCCTGGGAGTGTTTGATGGGGACGGTGTAGAGGGAGCTTTACTCTGTATCTAACATCGTGCTGTACCTGTCCTGGGAGTGTTTGATGGGGACGGTGTAGAGGGAGCTTTACTCTGTATCAAACCCCGTGCTGTACCTGTCCTGGGAGTGTTTGATGGGGACAGTGTAGAGGGAGATTTACTCTGTATCTAACCCCGTGCTGTACCTGTCCTGGGAGTGTTTGATGGGGACGGTGTAGAGGGAGCTTTACTCTGTATCTAACCCCGTGCTGTACCTGTCCTGGGAGTGTTTGATGGGGACAGTGTAGAGGTAGAATTTCTCTGTATCTAACCCCGTGCTGTACCTGTCCTGGGAGTATTTGATGGGGACAATGTAGAGGGAGATTTACTCTGTATCTAACCCCGTGCTGTACCTGTCCTGGGAGTGTTTGATGGGGACAGTGTAGAAGGAGCTTTACTCTGTATCTAACCCCGTGCTGTACCTGTCCTGGGAGTGTTTGACGGGGACAGTGTAGAGGGAGCTTTACTCTCTATCTAACCCCGTGCTGTACCTGTCCTGGGAGTGTTTGATGGGGACGGTGTAGAGGGAGCTTTACTCTGTATCTAACCCCGTGCTGTCCCTGTCCTTGGAGTGTTTGATGGGGACAGTCTAGAGGGAGCTTTACTCTGTATCTAACCCCGTGCTGTACCTGTCCTGGGAGTGTTTGATGGGGACAGTGTAGAGGTAGAATTTCTCTGTATCTAACCCCGTGCTGTACCTGTCCTGGGAGTGTTTGATGGGGACAATGTAGAGGGAGATTTACTCTGTATCTAACCCCGTGCTGTACCTGTCCTGGGAGTGTTTGATGGGGACAGTGTAGAAGGAGCTTTACTCTGTATCTAACCCCGTGCTGTACCTGTCCTGGGAGTGTTTGACGGGGACAGTGTAGAGGGAGCTTTACTCTCTATCTAACCCCGTGCTGTACCTGTCCTGGGAGTGTTTGATTGGGACGGTGTAGAGGGAGCTTTACTCTGTATCTAACCCCGTGCTGTCCCTGTCCTTGGAGTGTTTGATGGGGACAGTGTAGAGGGAGCTTTATTCTGTATCTAACCCCGTGCTGTTCCTGTCCAGGGAGTGTTTGATGGGGACAGTGTAGAGGGAGATTTACTCTGTATCTAACCCCGTGCTGTAACTGTCCAGGGAGTGTTTGATGGGGACAGTGTAGAGGGAGCTTTACTCTGTATCTAACCCCGTGCTGTGCCATTCCTGGGAGTGTTTGATGGGGACAGTGTGGAGAGAGCTTTACTCTGTATCTTATCCAGTGCTGTTCCTGTCCTGCGAGTGTTTGATGGAGACAGTGTAGAGGGAGCTTTTCTCTGTATCTAACCCCGGGCTATACCTGTCCTGGGAGTGTTTGATGGGGACAGTGTAGAGGGAGATTTACTCTGTATCTAATCCCATGCTGTCCCTGTCCTGGGAGTGTTTGATGGGGACAGTGTAGAGGGAGATTTTCTTTGTAACTAACCCCGTGCTGTACCTGTCCAGGGAGTGTTTGTTTGGGACGGTGTAGAGGGAGATTTACTCTGTATCCAACCCCGTGCTGTACCTGTCCTGGGAGTGTTTGATGGGGACTGTGTAGAGGGATCTTTACTCTGTATCTAACCCCGTGCTGTACCTGTCCTCGGAGTGTTTGATGTGGAAAGTGTAGATGGAGCTTTCATCTGTATCTTACCCCGTGATATTACGGTCCTGGGAGTGTTTGTTGGGGACAGTGTAGAGGGAGACTTACTCTGTATCTAACCCCGTGCTGTACCTGTGCTGTGAGTGTTTGATGGGAACAGTTTAGAATTAGATTTAATCTTTATCTTACTCCGTGCTGTACCTGTCCTGGGAGTGTTTGATGGGAAAGTGTAGAGGGAGCTTTACTCTGTATCTAACCCCGTGCTGTACCTATCCTGGGAGTGTTTGATGGGAACAGTTTAGAGGGAACTTTACTCTGTATCTAACCCCGTGCTGTACCTGTCTTGGGAATTTTAATGGGGACAGTGTTGAGGGAGATTTACTGTATATCTAACCCCGTGCTGTACCTGTCCTGGGAGTGTTTTATGGGGACAGTGTAGCGGGAGATTTACTCTTTATCTAGCCCGTGCTATACCTGTCCTGGGAGTGTTTGATGGGGACAGTGTAGAGAGAGCTTTACTCTGTATCTAACCCTGTGCTGTACCTGTCCTGGGAGTGTTTGATGGGGACAGTGTAGAGGGAGCTTTACTCTGTATCTAACCCCGTGCTGTGCCATTCCTGGGAGTGTTTGATGGGGACAGTGTGGAGAGAGCTTTACTCTGTATCTTATCCAGTGCTGTTCCTGTCCTGGGAGTGTTTGATGGAGACAGTGTAGAGGGAGCTTTTCTCTGTATCTAACCCCGGGCTATACCTGTCCTGGGAGTGTTTGATGGGGACAGTGTAGAGGGAGATTTACTCTGTATCTAATCCCATGCTGTCCCTGTCCTGGGAGTGTTTGATGGGGACAGTGTAGAGGGAGATTTTCTTTGTATCTAACCCCGTGCTGTACCTGTCCAGGGAGTGTTTGTTTGGGACGGTTTAGAGGGAGATTTACTCTGTATCTAACCCCGTGCTGTACCTGTCCTGGGAGTGTTTGATGGGGACAGTGTAGAGGGAGATTTACTCTGTATCTAACCCCGTGCTGTACCTGTCCTGGGAGTGTTTGATGGGGACAGTGTAGAGGGAGATTTACTCTGTATCTAACCCCGTGCTGTACCTGTCCTGGGAGTGTTTGATAGGGACAGTGTAGAGGGAGATTTACTCTGTATCTAACCCCGTGCTGTACCTGTCCTGGGAGTGTTTGATCGGGACAGTGTAGAGGGAGATTTACTCTGTATCTAACCCCGTGCTGTACCTGTCCTGGGAGTGTTTGATAGGGACAGTGTAGAGGGAGATTTACTCTGTATCTAACCCCGTGTTCTTCTTGTCCTGTGAGTGTCTGATCTTGATGGTGTAGAGGGAGCTTTAATCTGTATCTTACCCCGTGCTGTACCTGTCCTGGGAGTGTTTGATGGGGACAGTGTAGAGGGAGATTTACTCTGTATCTAACCCCATGCTGTACCTGTCCTGTCTGTGTTTGATGGGGACAGTGTAGAGGGAGCTTTACTCTGTATCTAACCCCGTGCTGTACCTATCCTGGGAGTGTTTGATGGGAACAGTTTAGAGGGAGCTTTACTCTGTATCTAACACCGTGCTGTACCTGTCTTGGGAATTTTAATGGGGACAGTGTAGCGGGAGATTTACTCTTTATTTAGCCCGTGCTATACCTGTCCTGGGAGTGTTTGATGGGGACAGTGTAGAGGGCACTTTACTCTGTATCTAACCCTGTGCTGTACCTGTCCTGGGAGTGTTTGATGGGGACAGTGTAGAGGGAGCTTTACTCTGTATCTAACCCCGTGCTGTGCCATTCCTGGGAGTGTTTGATGGGGACAGTGTGGAGAGAGCTTTACTCTGTATCTTATCCAGTGCTGTACCTGTCCTGGGAGTGTTTGTTGGGGACACTGTAGAGGGAGATTTACTATGTATCTAACCCCGTGCTGTACCTGTCCTGGGAGTGTTTGATGGGAACAGTTTAGAATTAGATTTAATCTTTATCTTACTCCGTGCTGTACCTGTCCTGGGACTGTTTGATGGGGACAGTGTTGAGGGAGATTTACTGTGTATCTAACCCCGTGCTGTACCTGTCCTGGGAGTGTTTTATGGGGACAGTGTAGCGGGAGATTTACTCTTTATCTAGCCCGTGCTATACCTGTCCTGGGAGTGTTTGATGGGGACAGTGTAGAGGGAGCTTTACTCTGTATCTAACCCCGTGCTGTACCTGTCCTGGGAGTGTTTGATGGGGACAGTGTAGAGGGAGCTTTACTCTGTATCTAACCCCGTGCTGTACCTGTCCTGGGAGTGTTTGATGGGGACAGTGTAGATGGAGCTTTACTCTGAATTTAACCCCGTGCTGTACCTATCCTGGGAGTGTTTGATGGGAACAGTTTAGAGGGAGCTTTACTCTGTATCTAACCCCGTGCTGTACCTGTCTTGGGAATTTTAATGGGGACAGTGTTGAGGGAGATTTACTGTATATCTAACCCCGTGCTGTACCTGTCCTGGGAGTGTTTTATGGGGACAGTGTAGCGGGAGATTTACTCTTTATTAAGCCCGTGCTATACCTTTCCTGGGAATGTTTGATGGGGACAGTGTAGAGGGAGCTTTACTCTGTATCTAACCCTGTGCTGTACCTGTCCTGGGAGTGTTTGATGGGGACAGTGTAGAGGGAGCTTTACTCTGTATCTAACCCCGTGCTGTGCCATTCCTGGGAGTGTTTGATGCGGACAGTGTGGAGAGAGCTTTACTCTGTATCTTATCCAGTGCTGTTCCTGTCCTGCGAGTGTTTGATGGAGACAGTGTAGAGGGAGCTTTTCTCTGTATCTAACCCCGGGCTATACCTGTCCTGGGAGTGTTTGATGGGGACAGTGTAGAGGGAGATTTACTCTGTATCTAGTCCCATGCTGTCCCTGTCCAGGGAGTGTTTGATGGGGACAGTTTAGAGGGAGATTTACTCTGTATCTATCCCCGTGCTCCAACCTGTCCTGGGAGAGTTTGATGGGGACAGTGTAGAGGGAGATTTACTCTGTATCTAACCCCGTGCTGTACCTGTCCTGGGAGTGTTTGATAGGGACAGTGTAGAGGGAGATTTACTCTGTATCTAACCCCGTGTTGTTCTTGTCCTGTGAGAGTCTGATCTTGATGGTGTAGAGGGAGCTTTAATCTGTATCTTACCCCGTGCTGTACCTGTCCTGGGAGTGTTTGATGGGGACAGTGTAGAGGGAGATTTACTCTGTATCTATCCCCGTGCTGTACCTGTCCTGGGAGTGTTTGATGGGGACAGTGTAGAGGGAGATTTACTCTGTATCTAACCCCGTGCTGTACCTGTCGTGGGAGTGTTTGATGGGGACAGTGTAGAGGGAGCTTTACTCTGTATCTAACCCCGTGCTGTACCTGTCCTGGGAGTGTTTGATGGGGACAGTGTAGAGGGAGCTTTACTCTGTATCTAACCCCGTGCTGTACCTGTCCTGGGAGTGTTTGATGGGGACAGTGAAGAGGGAGATTTACTCTGTATCTAACCCCGTGCTGTACCTGTCCTGGGAGTGTTTGATGGGGACGGTGTAGAGGGAGATTTACTCTGTATCTAACCCCGTGCTGTACCTGACCTGGGAGTGTTTGATGGGGACAGTGTAGAGGGAGATTTACTCTGTATCTAAACCCGTGCTGTACCTGTCCTGGGAGTGTTTGATGGGGACAGTGTAGAGGGAGCTTTACTCTGTATCTAACCCCGTGCTGTGCCATTCCTGGGAGTGTTTGATGTGGACAGTGTAGAGGGAGGTTTTCTCTGTATCTAACCCCGTGCTGTACCTGTCCTGGGAGTGTTTGATGGGGACAGTGTAGAGGGAGATTTACTCTGTATCTAATCCCATGCTGTCCCTGTCCTGGGAGTGTTTGATGGGGATAGTGTAGAGGGAGATTTTCTTTGTATCTAACCCCGTGCTGTACCTGTCCAGGGAGTGTTTGTTGGGGACGGTGTAGAGGGAGATTTACTCTGTATCTAACCCCGTGCTGTACCTGTCCTGGGAGAGTTTGATGGGGACAGTGTAGAGGGAGATTTACTCTGTATATAACCCCGTGCTGTACCTGTCCTGGGAGTGTTTGATAGGGACAGTGTAGAGGGAGATTTACTCTGTATCTAACCCCGTGCTGTACCTGTCCTGGGAGTGTTTGATGGGGACAGTGTAGAGGGAGATTTACTCTGTATCTAACCCCATGCTGTACCTGTCCTGGCTGTGTTTGATGGGGACAGTGTAGAGGGAGCTTTACTCTGTATCTCACCCCGTGCTGTACCTGTGTTGGGAATTTTAATGGGGACAGTGTTGAGGGAGATTTATGTGTATCTAACCCCGTGCTGTACCTGTCCTGGGACTGTTTTATGGGGACAGTGTAGCGGGAGATTTACTCTTTATTTAGCCCGTGCTATACCTGTCCTGGGAGTGTTTGATGGGGACACTGTAGAGGGCGCTTTACTCTGTATCTAACCCTGTGCTGTACCTGTCCTGGGAGTGTTTGATGGGGACAGTGTAGAGGGAGCTTTACTCTGTATCTAACCCCGTGCTGTGCCATTCCTGGGAGTGTTTGATGCGGACAGTGTGGAGAGAGCTTTACTCTGGATCTTATCCAGTGCTGTTCCTGTCCTGCGAGTGTTTGATGGAGACAGTGTAGAGGGAGCTTTTCTCTGTATGTATCCCCGGGCTATACCTTTCCTGGGAGTGTTTGATGGGGACAGTGTAGAGGGAGATTTACTCTGTATCTAGTCCCATGCTGTCCCTGTCCTGGGAGTGTTTGATGGGGACAGTGTAGAGGGAGATTTTCTTTGTATCTAACCGCGTGCTGTACCTGTCCAGGGAGTGTTTGATGGGGACAGTGTAGAGGGAGATTTACTCTGTATCTAACCCCGTGCTCCAACCTGTCCTGGGAGAGTTTGATGGGGACAGTGTAGAGGGAGATTTACTCTGTATCTAACCCCGTGCTGTACCTGTCCTGGGAGTGTTTGATAGGGACAGTGTAGAGGGAGATTTACTCTGTATCTAATCCCGTGTTGTTCTTGTCCTGTGAGTGTCTGATCTTGATGGTGTAGAGGGAGCTTTAATCTGTATCTTACCCCGTGCTCTACCTGTCCTGGGAGTGTTTGATGGGGACAGTGTAGAGGGAGATTTACTCTGTATCTATCCCCGTGCTGTACCTGTCCTGGGAGTGTTTGATGGGGACAGTGTAGAGGGAGATTTACTCTGTATCTAACCCCGTGCTGTACCTGTCCTGGGAGTGTTTGATGGGGACAGTGTAGAGCGAGCTTTACTCTGTATCTAACCCCGTGCTGTACCTGTCCTGGGAGTGTTTGATGGGGACAGTGTAGAGGGAGCTTTACTCTGTATCTAACCCCGTGCTGTACCTGTCCTGGGAGTGTTTGATGGGGACAGTGTGGAGAGAGCTTTACTCTGTATCTTATCCAGTGCTGTTGCTGTCCTGCGAGTGTTTGATGGAGACAGTGTAGAGGGAGATTTTCTCTGTATCTAACCCCTGGGCTATACCTGTCCTGGGTGTGTTTGATGGGGACAGTGTAGAGGGAGATTTACTCTGTATCTAATCCCATGCTGTCCCTGTCCTGGGAGTGTTTGATGGGGACAGTGTAGAGGTAGATTTTCTTTGTAACTAACCCCGTGCTGTACCTGTCCAGGGAGTGTTTGAAGGGGACAGTGTAGAGGGAGATTTACTCTGTATCTAACCCCGTGCTGTAACTGTCCTGGGAGTGTTTGATGGGGACAGTGTAGGGGGAGATTTACTCTGTGTCTAACCCCGTGCTGTACCTGTCCTGGGAGAGTTTGATGGGGACAGTGTAGAGGGAGCTTTACTCTGTATCTAACCCCGTGCTGTACCTGTCCTGGGAGTGTTTGATGGGGACGGTGTAGAGGGAGATTTACTCTGTATCTAACACTGTGCTGTTCCTGTCCTGGGAGTGTTTGTTGGGGACAGTGTAGAGGGAGCTTTACTCTGTATCTAACCCCGTGCTGTACCTGTCCTGGGAGTGTTTGATTGGGGACAGTGTAGAGGGAGCTTTACTCTGTATCTAACCCCATGCTGTACCTGTCCTGGGAGTGTTTGATGGGGACAGTGTAGAGGGAGATTTACTCTGTATCTAACCCCGTGCTGTACCTGTCCTGGGAGTGTTTGATGGGGACAGTGTAGAGGGAGCTTTACTCTGTATCTAACCCCGTGCTGTACCTGTCCTGGGAGTGTTTGATGGGGACGGTGTAGAGGGAGCTTTACTCTGTATCTAACCCCATGCTGTACCTGTCCTGGGAGTGTTTGATGGTAACAGTGTAGAGGAAGCTTTACTCTCTATCTAACCCCGTGCTGTACCTGTCCTGGGAGTGTTTGATGGGGACGGTGTAGAGGGAGCTTTACTCTGTATCTAACACCGTGCTGTACCTGTCCTGGGAGTGTTTGATGGGGACGGTGTAGAGGGAGCTTTACTCTGTATCAAACCCCGTGCTGTACCTGTCCTGGGAGTGTTTGATGGGGACAGTGTAGAGGGAGATTTACTCTTTATCTAACCCCGTGCTGTACCTGTCCTGGGAGTGTTTGATGGGGACGGTGTAGAGGGAGCTTTACTCTGTATCTAACCCCGTGCTGTACCTGTCCTGGGAGTGTTTGATGGGGACAGTGTAGAGGTAGAATTTCTCTGTATCTAACCCCGTGCTGTACCTGTCCTGGGAGTGTTTGATGGGGACAATGTAGAGGGAGATTTACTCTGTATCTAACCCCGTGCTGTACCTGTCCTGGGAGTGTTTGATGGGGACAGTGTAGAAGGAGCTTTACTCTGTATCTAACCCCGTGCTGTACCTGTCCTGGGAGTGTTTGACGGGGACAGTGTAGAGGGAGCTTTACTCTCTATCTAACCCCGTGCTGTACCTGTCCTGGGAGTGTTTGATGGGGACGGTGTAGAGGGAGCTTTACTCTGTATCTAACCCCGTGCTGTCCCTGTCCTTGGAGTGTTTGATGGGGACAGTCTAGAGGGAGCTTTACTCTGTATCTAACCCCGTGCTGTACCTGTCCTGGGAGTGTTTGATGGGGACAGTGTAGAGGTAGAATTTCTCTGTATCTAACCCCGTGCTGTACCTGTCCTGGGAGTGTTTGATGGGGACAATGTAGAGGGAGATTTACTCTGTATCTAACCCCGTGCTGTACCTGTCCTGGGAGTGTTTGATGGGGACAGTGTAGAAGGAGCTTTACTCTGTATCTAACCCCGTGCTGTACCTGTCCTGGGAGTGTTTGACGGGGACAGTGTAGAGGGAGCTTTACTCTCTATCTAACCCCGTGCTGTACCTGTCCTGGGAGTGTTTGATGGGGACGGTGTAGAGGGAGCTTTACTCTGTATCTAACCCCGTGCTGTCCCTGTCCTTGGAGTGTTTGATGGGGACAGTGTAGAGGGAGCTTTATTCTGTATCTAACCCCGTGCTGTTCCTGTCCTGGGAGTGTTTGATGGGGACGGTGTAGAGGGAGATTTACTCTGTATCTAACCCCGTGCTGTAACTGTCCAGGGAGTGTTTGATGGGGACAGTGTAGAGGGAGATTTACTCTGTATCTAACCCCGTGCTGTAACTGTCCAGGGAGTGTTTGATGGGGACAGTGTAGAGGGAGCTTTACTCTGTATCTAACCCCGTGCTGTGCCATTCCTGGGAGTGTTTGATGGGGACAGTGTGGAGAGAGCTTTACTCTGTATCTTATCCAGTGCTGTTCCTGTCCTGCGAGTGTTTGATGGAGACAGTGTAGAGGGAGCTTTTCTCTGTATCTAACCCCGGGCTATACCTGTCCTGGGAGTGTTTGATGGGGACAGTGTAGAGGGAGATTTACTCTGTATCTAATCCCATGCTGTCCCTGTCCTGGGAGTGTTTGATGGGGACAGCGTAGAGGGAGATTTTCTTTGTAACTAACCCCGTGCTGTACCTGTCCAGGGAGTGTTTGTTTGGGACGGTGTAGAGGGAGATTTACTCTGTATCCAACCCCGTGCTGTACCTGTCCTGGGAGAGTTTGATGGGGACAGTGTAGAGGGAGATTTACTCTGTATCTAACCCCGTGCTGTACCTGTCCTGGGAGTGTTTGATGGGGACAGTGTAGAGGGAGCTTTACTCTGTATCTAACCCCGTGCTGTACCTGTCCTGGGAGAGTTTGATGGGGACAGTGTAGTGGGAGATTTACTCTGTATCTAACCCCGTGCTGTACCTGTCCTGGGAGTGTTTGATGGGGACTGTGTAGAGGGATCTTTACTCTGTATCTAACCCCGTGCTGTACCTGTCCTCGGAGTGTTTGATGTGGAAAGTGTAGATGGAGCTTTCATCTGTATCTTACCCCGTGATATTACGGTCCTGGGAGTGTTTGTTGGGGACACTGTAGAGGGAGATTTACTCTGTATCTAACCCCGTGCTGTACCTGTGCTGTGAGTGTTTGATGGGAACAGTTTAGAATTAGATTTAATCTTTATCTTACTCCGTGCTGTACCTGTCCTGGGAGTGTTTGATGGGAAAGTGTAGAGGGAGCTTTACTCTGTATCTAACCCCGTGCTGTACCTATCCTGGGAGTGTTTGATGGGAACAGTTTAGAGGGAACTTTACTCTGTATCTAACCCCGTGCTGTACCTGTCTTGGGAATTTTAATGGGGACAGTGTTGAGGGAGATTTACTGTATATCTAACCGCGTGCTGTACCTGTCCTGGGAGTGTTTTATGGGGACAGTGTAGCGGGAGATTTACTCTTTATCTAGCCCGTGCTATACCTGTCCTGGGAGTGTTTGATGGGGACAGTGTAGAGAGAGCTTTACTCTGTATCTAACCCTGTGCTGTACCTGTCCTGGGAGTGTTTGATGGGGACAGTGTAGAGGGAGCTTTACTCTGTATCTAACCCCGTGCTGTGCCATTCCTGGGAGTGTTTGATGGGGACAGTGTGGAGAGAGCTTTACTCTGTATCTTATCCAGTGCTGTTCCTGTCCTGGGAGTGTTTGATGGAGACAGTGTAGAGGGAGCTTTTCTCTGTATCTAACCCCGGGCTATACCTGTCCTGGGAGTGTTTGATGGGGACAGTGTAGAGGGAGATTTACTCTGTATCTAATCCCATGCTGTCCCTGTCCTGGGAGTGTTTGATGGGGACAGTGTAGAGGGAGATTTTCTTTGTATCTAACCCCGTGCTGTACCTGTCCAGGGAGTGTTTGTTTGGGACGGTTTAGAGGGAGATTTACTCTGTATCTAACCCCGTGCTGTACCTGTCCTGGGAGTGTTTGATGGGGACAGTGTAGAGGGAGATTTACTCTGTATCTAACCCCGTGCTGTACCTGTCCTGGGAGTGTTTGATGGGGACAGTGTAGAGGGAGATTTACTCTGTATCTAACCCCGTGCTGTACCTGTCCTGGGAGTGTTTGATAGGGACAGTGTAGAGGGAGATTTACTCTGTATCTAACCCCGTGCTGTACCTGTCCTGGGAGTGTTTGATCGGGACAGTGTAGAGGGAGATTTACTCTGTATCTAACCCCGTGCTGTACCTGTCCTGGGAGTGTTTGATAGGGACAGTGTAGAGGGAGATTTACTCTGTATCTAACCCCGTGTTCTTCTTGTCCTGTGAGTGTCTGATCTTGATGGTGTAGAGGGAGCTTTAATCTGTATCTTACCCCGTGCTGTACCTGTCCTGGGAGTGTTTGATGGGGACAGTGTAGAGGGAGATTTACTCTGTATCTAACCCCATGCTGTACCTGTCCTGTCTGTGTTTGATGGGGACAGTGTAGAGGGAGCTTTACTCTGTATCTAACCCCGTGCTGTACCTATCCTGGGAGTGTTTGATGGGAACAGTTTAGAGGGAGCTTTACTCTGTATCTAACACCGTGCTGTACCTGTCTTGGGAATTTTAATGGGGACAGTGTAGCGGGAGATTTACTCTTTATTTAGCCCGTGCTATACCTGTCCTGGGAGTGTTTGATGGGGACAGTGTAGAGGGCACTTTACTCTGTATCTAACCCTGTGCTGTACCTGTCCTGGGAGTGTTTGATGGGGACAGTGTAGAGGGAGCTTTACTCTGTATCTAACCCCGTGCTGTGCCATTCCTGGGAGTGTTTGATGGGGACAGTGTGGAGAGAGCTTTACTCTGTATCTTATCCAGTGCTGTACCTGTCCTGGGAGAGTTTGTTGGGGACACTGTAGAGGGAGATTTACTATGTATCTAACCCCGTGCTGTACCTGTCCTGGGAGTGTTTGATGGGAACAGTTTAGAATTAGATTTAATCTTTATCTTACTCCGTGCTGTACCTGTCCTGGGAGTGTTTGATGGGGACAGTGTTGAGGGAGATTTACTGTGTATCTAACCCCGTGCTGTACCTGTCTTGGGAGTGTTTTATGGGGACAGTGTAGCGGGAGATTTACTCTTTATCTAGCCCGTGCTATACCTGTCCTGGGAGTGTTTGATGGGGACAGTGTAGAGGGAGCTTTACTCTGTATCTAACCCCGTGCTGTACCTGTCCTGGGAGTGTTTGATGGGGACAGTGTAGAGGGAGCTTTACTCTGTATCTAACCCCGTGCTGTACCTGTCCTGGGAGTGTTTGATGGGGACAGTGTAGATGGAGCTTTACTCTGAATTTAACCCCGTGCTGTACCTATCCTGGGAGTGTTTGATGGGAACAGTTTAGAGGGAGCTTTACTCTGTATCTAACCCCGTGCTGTACCTGTCTTGGGAATTTTAATGGGGACAGTGTTGAGGGAGATTTACTGTATATCTAACCCCGTGCTGTACCTGTCCTGGGAGTGTTTTATGGGGACAGTGTAGCGGGATATTTACTCTTTATCTAGCCCGTGCTATACCTGTCCTGGGAGTGTTTGATGGGGACAGTGTAGAGAGAGCTTTACTCTGTATCTAACCCTGTGCTGTACCTGTCCTGGGAGTGTTTGATGGGGACAGTGTAGAGGGAGCTTTACTCTGTATCTAACCCCGTGCTGTGCCATTCCAGGGAGTGTTTGATAGGGACAGTGTAGAGGGAGATTTACTCTGTATCTCACCCCGTGCTGTACCTGTGTTGGGAATTTTAATGGGGACAGTGTTGAGGGAGATTTATGTGTATCTAACCCCGTGCTGTATCTGTCCTGGGACTGTTTTATGGGGACAGTGTAGCGGGAGATTTACTCTTTATTTAGCCCGTGCTATACCTGTCCTGGGAGTGTTTGATGGGGACAGTGTAGAGGGCGCTTTGCTCTGTATCTAACCCTGTGCTGTACCTGTCCTGGGAGTGTTTGATGGGGACAGTGTAGAGGGAGCTTTACTCTGTATCTAACCCCGTGCTGTGCCATTCCTGGGAGTGTTTGATGCGGACAGTGTGGAGAGAGCTTTACTCTGTATCTTATCCAGTGCTGTTCCTGTCCTGCGAGTGTTTGATGGAGACAGTGTAGAGGGAGCTTTTCTCTGTATCTAACCCCGGGCTATACCTTTCCTGGGAGTGTTTGATGGGGACAGTGTAGAGGGAGATTTACTCTGTATCTAGTCCCATGCTGTCCCTGTCCTGGGAGTGTTTGATGGGGACAGTGTAGAGGGAGATTTTCTTTGTATCTAACCGCGTGCTGTACCTGTCCAGGGAGTGTTTGATGGGGACAGTGTAGAGGGAGATTTACTCTGTATCTAACCCCGTGCTCCAACCTGTCCTGGGAGAGTTTGATGGGGACAGTGTAGAGGGAGATTTACTCTGTATCTAACCCCGTGCTGTACCTGTCCTGGGAGTGTTTGATAGGGACAGTGTAGAGGGAGATTTACTCTGTATCTAACCCCGTGTTGTTCTTGTCCTGTGAGTGTCTGATCTTGATGGTGTAGAGGGAGCTTTAATCTGTATCTTACCCCGTGCTGTACCTGTCCTGGGAGTGTTTGATGGGGACAGTGTAGAGGGAGATTTACTCTGTATCTATCCCCGTGCTGTACCTGTCCTGTCTGTGTTTGATGGGGACAGTGTAGAGGGAGATTTACTCTGTATCTAACCCCGTGCTGTACCTGTCCTGGGAGTGTTTGATGGGGACAGTGTAGAGCGAGCTTTACTCTGTATCTAACCCCGTGCTGTACCTGTCCTGGGAGTGTTTGATGGGGACAGTGTAGAGGGAGCTTTACTCTGTATCTAACCCCGTGCTGTACCTGTCCTGGGAGTGTTTGATGGGGACAGTGAAGAGGGAGATTTACTCTGTATCTAACCCCGTGCTGTACCTGTCCTGGGAGTGTTTGATGGGGACGGTGTAGAGGGAGATTTACTCTGTATCTAACCCCGTGCTGTACCTGACCTGGGAGTGTTTGATGGGGACAGTGTAGAGGGAGATTTACTCTGTATCTAAACCCATGCTGTACCTGTCCTGGGAGTGTTTGATGGGGACAGTGTAGAGGGAGCTTTACTCTGTATCTAACCCCGTGCTGTGCCATTCCTGGGAGTGTTTGATGGGGACAGTGTAGAGGGAGCTTTACTCTGTATCTAACCCCGTGCTGTGCCATTCCTGGGAGTGTTTGATGGGGACAGTGTGGAGAGAGCTTTACTCTGTATCTTATCCAGTGCTGTTCCTGTCCTGCGAGTGTTTGATGGAGACAGTGTAGAGGGAGCTTTTCTCTGTATCTAACCCCGGGCTATACCTCTCCTGGGAGTGTTTGATGGGGACAGTGTAGAGGGAGCTTTACTCTGTATCTATTCCCATGCTGTCCCTGTCCTGGGAGTGTTTGATAGGGACAGTGTAGAGGGAGATTTACTCTGTATCTAACACCGTGTTGTTCTTGTCCTGTGAGTGTCTGATCTTGATGGTGTAGAGGGAGCTTTAATCTGTATCTTACCCCGTGCTGTACCTGTCCTGGGAGTGTTTGATGGGGACAGTGTAGAGGGAGATTTACTCTGTATCTATCCCCGTGCTGTACCTGTCCTGGGAGTGTTTGACGGGGACAGTGTAGAGGGAGATTTACTCTGTATCTAACCCCGTGCTGTACCTGTCCTGGGAGTGTTTGATGGGGACAGTGTAGAGGGAGCTTTACTCTGTATCTAACCCCGTGCTGTACCTGTCCTGGGAGTGTTTGATGGGGACAGTGTAGAGGGAGCTTTACTCTGTATCTAACCCCGTGCTGTACCTGTCCTGGGAGTGTTTGATGGGGACAGTGTAGAGGGAGCTTTACTCTGTATCTAACCCCGTGCTGTACCTGTCCTGGGAGTGTTTGATGGGGACAGTGTAGAGGGAGCTTTACTCTGTATCTAACCCCGTGCTGTACCTGTCCTGGGAGCGTTTGATGGGGACAGTGTAGAGGGAGATTTACTCTGTATCTTACCCCGTGCTTTACCTGTCCTGGGAGATTTTGATGGGGACAGTGTAGAGGGAGCTTTACTCTGTATCTCACCCCGTGCTGTACCTGTCCTGGGAGTGTTTGATGGGGACAGTGTAGAGGGAGCTTTACTCTGTATCTAACCCCGTGCTGTACCCGTCCTGGGAGTGTTTGATGGGGACTGTGTAGAGGGAGCTTTACTCTGTATCTAACCCCGTGCTGTACCTGTCCTGGGAGTGTTTGATGGGGACAGTGTAGAGGGAGCTTTACTCTGTATCTAACCCTGTGCTGTACCTGTCCTGGGAGTGTTTGATGGGGACAGTGTAGAGGGAGATTTACTCTGTATCTATCCCCGTGCTGTACCTGTCCTGGGAGTGTTTGATGGGGACAGTGTAGAGGGAGATTTACTCTGTATCTATCCCCGTGCTGTACCTGTCCTGGGAGAGTTTGATGGGGACAGTGCAGTGGGAGATTTACTGTGTATCTATCCCCGTGCTGTACCTGTCCTGGGAGTGTTTGATGGGGACAGTGTAGAGGGAGCTTTACTCTGTATCTAACCCTGTGCTGTACCTGTCCTGGGAGTGTTTGATTGGGGACTGTGTAGAGGGAGCTTTACTCTGTATCTAACCCCGTGCTGTACCTGTCCTGGGAGTGTTTGATGGGGACAGTGTAGAGGGAGATTTACTCTGTATCTAACCCCGTGCTGTAACTGTCCTGGGAGTGTTCGATGGGGACAGTGTAGGGCGAGATATACTCTGTGTCTAACCCCGTGCTGTACCTGTCCTGGGAAAGTTTGATGGGGACAGTGTAGAGGGAGCTTTACTCTGTATCTAACCCCGTGCTGTACCTGTCCTGGGAGTGTTTGATGGGGACGGTGTAGAGGGAGATTTACTCTGTATCTAACACTGTGCTGTACCTGTCCTGGGAGTGTTTGTTGGGGACAGTGTAGAGGGAGCTTTACTCTGTATCTTACCCCGTGCTGTACCTGTCCTGGGAGTGTTTGATTGGGACAGTGTAGAGGGAGATTTACTCTGTATCTAACCCCGTGCTGTACCTGTCCTGGGAGTGTTTGATGGGGACGGTGTAGAGGGAGCTTTACTCTGTATCTAACCCCGTGCTGTACCTGTCCTGGCAGTGTTTGATGGGGACAGTGTAGAGGGAGCTTTACTCTGTATCTAACCCCATGCTGTACCTGTCCTGGGAGTTTTTGATGGGGACAGTGTAGAGGGAGATTTACTCTGTATCTAACCCCGTGCTGTACCTGTCCTGGGAGTGTTTGATGGGGACGGTGTAGAGGGAGCTTTACTCTGTATCTAACCTCATGCTGTACCTGTCCTGGGAGTGTTTGATGGTAACAGTGTAGAGGAAGCTTTACTCTCTATCTAACCCCGTGCTGTACCTGTCCTGGGAGTGTTTGATGGGGACGGTGTAGAGGGAGCTTTACTCTGTATCTAACACCGTGCTGTACCTGTCCTGGGAGTGTTTGATGGGGACGGTGTAGAGGGAGATTTACTCTGTATCTAACCCCGTGCTGTACCTGTCCTGGGAGTGTTTGATGGGGACAGTGTAGAGGGAGATTTACTCTGTATCTAACCCCGTGCTCCAACCTGTCCTGGGAGAGTTTGATGGGGACAGTGTAGAGGGAGATTTACTCTGTATCTAACCCCGTGCTGTACCTGTCCTGGGAGATTTTGATGGGGACAGTGTAGAGGGAGCTTTACTCTGTATCTCACCCCGTGCTGTACCTGTCCAGGGAGTGTTTGATGGGGACAGTGAAGAGGGAGCTTTACTCTGTATCTAACCCCGTGCTGTACCTGTCCTGGGAGTGTTTGATGGGGACTGTGTAGAGGGAGCTTTACTCTGTATCTAACCCCGTGCTGTACCTGTCCTGGGAGTGTTTGATGGGGACAGTGTAGAGGGAGCTTTACTCTGTATCTAACCCTGTGCTGTACCTGTCCTGGGAGTGTTTGATGGGGACAGTGTAGAGGGAGATTTACTCTGTATCTAAACCTGTGCTGTACCTGTCCTGGGAGTGTTTGATGGGGACTGTGTAGAGGGAGCTTTACTCTGTATCTATCCCCGTGCTGTTCCTGTCCTGGGAGTGTTTAATGGGGACTGTGTAGAGGGAGCTTTACTCTGTATCTATCCCCGTGCTGTACCTGTCCTGGGAGTGTTTGATGGGGACTGTGTAGAGGGAGCTTTACTCTGTATCTATCCCCGTGCTGTACCTGTCCTGGGAGTGTTTGAAGGGGACAGTGTAGAGGGAGATTTACTCTGTATCTAACCCCGTGCTGTAACTGTCCTGGGAGTGTTTGATGGGGACAGTGTAGGGGGAGATTTACTCTGTGTCTAACACCGTGCTGTACCTGTCCTGGGAGAGTTTGATGGGGACAGTGAAGAGGGAGCTTTACTCTGTATCTAACCCCGTGCTGTACCTGTCCTGGGAGTGTTTGATGGGGACTGTGTAGAGGGAGCTTTACTCTGTATCTAACCCCGTGCTGTACCTGTCCTGGGAGTGTTTGATGGGGACAGTGTAGAGGGAGCTTTACTCTGTATCTAACCCTGTGCTGTACCTGTCCTGGGAGTGTTTGATGGGGACAGTGTAGAGGGAGATTTACTCTGTATCTAAACCTGTGCTGTACCTGTCCTGGGAGTGTTTGATGGGGACTGTGTAGAGGGAGCTTTACTCTGTATCTGTCCCCGTGCTGTTCCTGTCCTGGGAGTGTTTAATGGGGACTGTGTAGAGGGAGCTTTACTCTGTATCTATCCCCGTGCTGTACCTGTCCTGGGAGTGTTTGATGGGGACTGTGTAGAGGGAGCTTTACTCTGTATCTATCCCCGTGCTGTACCTGTCCTGGGAGTGTTTGAAGGGGACAGTGTAGAGGGAGATTTACTCTGTATCTAACCCCGTGCTGTAACTGTCCTGGGAGTGTTTGATGGGGACAGTGTAGGGGGAGATTTACTCTGTGTCTAACACCGTGCTGTACCTGTCCTGGGAGAGTTTGATGGGGACAGTGTAGAGGGAGCTTTACTCTGTATCTAACCCCGTGCTGTACCTGTCCTGGGAGTGTTTGATGGGGACGGTGTAGAGGGAGATTTACTCTGTATCTAACACTGTGCTGTACCTGTCCTGGGAGTGTTTGTTGGGGACAGTGTAGAGGGAGCTTTACTCTGTATCTAACCCCGTGCTGTACCTGTCCTGGGAGTGTTTGATTGGGGACAGTGTAGAGGGAGCTTTACTCTGTATCTAACCCCATGCTGTACCTGTCCTGGGAGTGTTTGATGGGGACAGTGTAGAGGGAGATTTACTCTGTATCTAACCCCGTGCTGTACCTGTCCTGGGAGTGTTTGATGGGGACAGTGTAGAGGGTGCTTTACTCTGTATCTAACCCCGTGCTGTACCTGTCCTGGGAGTGTTTGATGGGGACGGTGTAGAGGGAGCTTTACTCTGTATCTAACCCCATGCTGTACCTGTCCTGGGAGTGTTTGATGGTAACAGTGTAGAGGAAGCTTTACTCTCTATCTAACCCCGTGCTGTACCTGTCCTGGGAGTGTTTGATGGGGACGGTGTAGAGGGAGCTTTACTCTGTATCTAACACCGTGCTGTACCTGTCCTGGGAGTGTTTGATGGGGACGGTGTAGAGGGAGCTTTACTCTGTATCTAACCCCGTGCTGTACCTGTCCTGGGAGTGTTTGATGGGGACAGTGTAGAGGGAGATTTACTCTGTATCTAACCCCGTGCTGTACCTGTCCTGGGAGTGTTTGATGGGGACGGTGTAGAGGGAGCTTTACTCTGTATCTAACCCCGTGCTGTACCTGTCCTGGGAGTGTTTGATGGGGACAGTGTAGAGGTAGAATTTCTCTGTATCTAACCCCGTGCTGTACCTGTCCTGGGAGTGTTTGATGGGGACATTGTAGAGGGAGATTTACTCTGTATCTAACCCCGTGCTGTACCTGTCCTGGGAGTGTTTGATGTGGACAGTGTAGAAGGAGCTTTACTCTGTATCTAACCCCGTGCTGTACCTGTCCTGGGAGTGTTTGATGGGGACAGTGTAGAGGGAGCTTTACTCTGTATCTAACCCCGTGCTGTACCTGTCCTGGGAGTGTTTGATGGGGACGGTGTAGAGGGAGCTTTACTCTGTATCTAACCCCGTGCTGTACCTGTCCTTGGAGTGTTTGATGGGGACAGTGTAGAGGGAGCTTTATTCTGTATCTAACCCCGTGCTGTTCCTGTCCTGGGAGTGTTTGATGGGGACGGTGTAGAGGGAGATTTACTCTGTATCTAACCCCGTGCTGTAACTGTCCAGGGAGTGTTTGATGGGGACAGTGTAGAGGGAGATTTACTCTGTATCTAACGCCGTGCTGTAACTGTCCAGGGAGTGTTTGATGGGGACAGTGTAGAGGGAGCTTTACTCTGTATCTAACCCCGTGCTGTGCCATTCCTGGGAGTGTTTGATGGGGACAGTGTGGAGAGAGCTTTACTCTGTATCTTATCCAGTGCTGTTCCTGTCCTGCGAGTGTTTGATGGAGACAGTGTAGAGGGAGATTTTCTCTGTATCTAACCCCTGGGCTATACCTGTCCTGGGAGTGTTTGATGGGGACAGTGTAGAGGGAGATTTACTGTGTATCTAATCCCATGCTGTCCCTGTCCTGGGAGTGTTTGATGGGGACAGTGTAGAGGTAGATTTTCTTTGTAACTAACCCCGTGCTGTACCTGTCCAGGGAGTGTTTGATGGGGACAGTGTAGAGGGAGATTTACTCTGTATCTAACCCCGTGCTGTAACTGTCCTGGGAGTGTTTGATGGGGACAGTGTAGGGGGAGATTTACTCTGTGTCTAACCCCGTGCTGTACCTGTCCTGGGAGAGTTTGATGGGGACAGTGTAGAGGGAGCTTTACTCTGTATCTTACCCCGTGCTGTACCTGTCCTGGGAGTGTTTGATGGGGACGGTGTGGAGGGAGCTTTACTCTGTATCTAACCCCATGCTGTACCTGTCCTGGGAGTGTTTGATGGTAACAGTGTAGAGGAAGCTTTACACTCTATCTAACCCCGTGCTGTACCTGTCCTGGGAGTGTTTGATGGGGACGGTGTAGAGGGAGCTTTACTCTGTATCTAACACCGTGCTGTACCTGTCCTGGGAGTGTTTGATGGGGACGGTGTAGAGGGAGCTTTACTCTGTATCTAACCCCGTGCTGTACCTGTCCTGGGAGTGTTTGATGGGGACAGTGTAGAGGGAGATTTACTCTGTATCTAACCCCGTGCTGTACCTGTCCTGGGAGTGTTTGATGGGGACGGTGTAGAGGGAGCTTTACTCTGTATCTAACCCCGTGCTGTACCTGTCCTGGGAGTGTTTGATGGGGACAGTGTAGAGGTAGAATTTCTCTGTATCTAACCCCGTGCTTTACCTGTCCTGGGAGTGTTTGATGGGGACAATGTAGAGGGAGATTTACTCTGTATCTAACCCCGTGCTGTACCTGTCCTGGGAGTGTTTGATGTGGACAGTGTAGAATTAGCTTTACTCTGTATCTAACCCCGTGCTGTACCTGTCCTGGGAGTGTTTGATGGGGACAGTGTAGAGGGAGCTTTACTCTGTATCTAACCCCGTGCTGTACCTGTCCTGGGAGTGTTTGATGGCGACGGTGTAGAGGGAGCTTTACTCTGTATCTAACCCCGTGCTGTACCTGTCCTTGGAGTGTTTGATGGGGACAGTGTAGAGGGAGCTTTATTCTGTATCTAACCCCGTGCTGTTCCTGTCCTGGGAGTGTTTGATGGGGACGGTGTAGAGGGAGATTTACTCTGTATCTAACCCCGTGCTGTAACTGTCCAGGGAGTGTTTGATGGGGACAGTGTAGAGGGAGATTTACTCTGTATCTAACCCCGTGCTGTAACTGTCCAGGGAGTGTTTGATGGGGACAGTGTAGAGGGAGCTTTACTCTGTATTTAACCCCGTGCTGTGCCATTCCTGGGAGTGTTTGATGGGGACAGTGTGGAGAGAGCTTTACTCTGTATCTTATCCAGTGCTGTTCCTGTCCTGCGAGTGTTTGATGGAGACAGTGTAGAGGGAGATTTTCTCTGTATCTAACCCCTGGGCTATACCTGTCCTGGGAGTGTTTGATGGGGACAGTGTAGAGGGAGATTTACTCTGTATCTAATCCCATGCTGTCCCTGTCCTGGGAGTGTTTGATGGGGACAGTGTAGAGGTAGATTTTCTTTGTAACTAACCCCGTGCTGTACCTGTCCAGGGAGTGTTTGATGGGGACAGTGTAGAGGGAGATTTACTCTGTATCTAACCCCGTGCTGTAACTGTCCTGGGAGTGTTTGATGGGGACAGTGTAGGGGGAGATTTACTCTGTGTCTAACCCCGTGCTGTACCTGTCCTGGGAGAGTTTGATGGGGACAGTGTAGAGGGAGCTTTACTCTGTATCTAACCCCGTGCTGTACCTGTCCTGGGAGTGTTTGATGGGGACGGTGTAGAGGGAGATTTACTCTGTATCTAACACTGTGCTGTACCTGTCCTGGGAGTGTTTGTTGGGGACAGTGTAGAGGGAGCTTTACTCTGTATCTAACCCCGTGCTGTACCTGTCCTGGGAGTGTTTGATTGGGGACAGTGTAGAGGGAGCTTTACTCTGTATCTAACCCCATGCTGTACCTGTCCTGGGAGTGTTTGATGGGGACAGTGTAGAGGGAGATTTACTCTGTATCTAACCCCGTGCTGTACCTGTCCTGGGAGTGTTTGATGGGGACAGTGTAGAGGGAGCTTTACTCTGTATCTAACCCCGTGCTGTACCTGTCCTGGGAGTGTTTGATGGGGACGGTGTCGAGGGAGCTTTACTCTGTATCTAACCCCATGCTGTACCTGTCCTGGGAGTGTTTGATGGTAACAGTGTAGAGGAAGCTTTACTCTCTATCTAACCCCGTGCTGTACCTGTCCTGGGAGTGTTTGATGGGGACGGTGTAGAGGGAGCTTTACTCTGTATCTAACACCGTGCTGTACCTGTCCTGGGAGTGTTTGATGGGGACGGTGTAGAGGGAGCTTTACTCTGTATCAAACCCCGTGCTGTACCTGTCCTGGGAGTGTTTGATGGGGACAGTGTAGAGGGAGATTTACTCTGTATCTAACCCCGTGCTGTACCTGTCCTGGGAGTGTTTGATGGGGACGGTGTAGAGGGAGCTTTACTCTGTATCTAACCCCGTGCTGTACCTGTCCTGGGAGTGTTTGATGGGGACAGTGTAGAGGTAGAATTTCTCTGTATCTAACCCCGTGCTGTACCTGTCCTGGGAGTGTTTGATGGGGACAATGTAGAGGGAGATTTACTCTGTATCTAACCCCGTGCTGTACCTGTCCTGGGAGTGTTTGATGGGGACAGTGTAGAAGGAGCTTTACTCTGTATCTAACCCCGTGCTGTACCTGTCCTGGGAGTGTTTGACGGGGACAGTGTAGAGGGAGCTTTACTCTCTATCTAACCCCGTGCTGTACCTGTCCTGGGAGTGTTTGATGGGGACGGTGTAGAGGGAGCTTTACTCTGTATCTAACCCCGTGCTGTCCCTGTCCTTGGAGTGTTTGATGGGGACAGTCTAGAGGGAGCTTTACTCTGTATCTAACCCCGTGCTGTACCTGTCCTGGGAGTGTTTGATGGGGACAGTGTAGAGGTAGAATTTCTCTGTATCTAACCCCGTGCTGTACCTGTCCTGGGAGTGTTTGATGGGGACAATGTAGAGGGAGATTTACTCTGTATCTAACCCCGTGCTGTACCTGTCCTGGGAGTGTTTGATGGGGACAGTGTAGAAGGAGCTTTACTCTGTATCTAACCCCGTGCTGTACCTGTCCTGGGAGTGTTTGACGGGGACAGTGTAGAGGGAGCTTTACTCTCTATCTAACCCCGTGCTGTACCTGTCCTGGGAGTGTTTGATGGGGACGGTGTAGAGGGAGCTTTACTCTGTATCTAACCCCGTGCTGTCCCTGTCCTTGGAGTGTTTGATGGGGACAGTGTAGAGGGAGCTTTATTCTGTATCTAACCCCGTGCTGTTCCTGTCCTGGGAGTGTTTGATGGGGACGGTGTAGAGGGAGATTTACTCTGTATCTAACCCCGTGCTGTAACTGTCCAGGGAGTGTTTGATGGGGACAGTGTAGAGGGAGATTTACTCTGTATCTAACCCCGTGCTGTAACTGTCCAGGGAGTGTTTGATGGGGACAGTGTAGAGGGAGCTTTACTCTGTATCTAACCCCGTGCTGTGCCATTCCTGGGAGTGTTTGATGGGGACAGTGTGGAGAGAGCTTTACTCTGTATCTTATCCAGTGCTGTTCCTGTCCTGCGAGTGTTTGATGGAGACAGTGTAGAGGGAGCTTTTCTCTGTATCTAACCCCGGGCTATACCTGTCCTGGGAGTGTTTGATGGGGACAGTGTAGAGGGAGATTTACTCTGTATCTAATCCCATGCTGTCCCTGTCCTGGGAGTGTTTGATGGGGACAGTGTAGAGGGAGATTTTCTTTGTAACTTACCCCGTGCTGTACCTGTCCAGGGAGTGTTTGTTTGGGACGGTGTAGAGGGAGATTTACTCTGTATTCAACCCCGTGCTGTACCTGTCCTGGGAGAGTTTGATGGGGACAGTGTAGAGGGAGATTTACTCTGTATCTAACCCCGTGCTGTACCTGTCCTGGGAGTGTTTGATGGGGACAGTGTAGAGGGAGCTTTACGCTGTATCTAACCCCGTGCTGTACCTGTCCTGGGAGAGTTGATGGGGACAGTGTAGTGGGAGATTTACTCTGTATCTAACCCCGTGCTGTACCTGTCCTGGGAGTGTTTGATGGGGACTGTGTAGAGGGATCTTTACTCTGTATCTAACCCCGTGCTGTACCTGTCCTCGGAGTGTTTGATGTGGAAAGTGTAGATGGAGCTTTCATCTGTATCTTACCCCGTGATATTACGGTCCTGGGAGTGTTTGTTGGGGACACTGTAGAGGGAGATTTACTCTGTATCTAACCCCGTGCTGTACCTGTGCTGTGAGTGTTTGATGGGAACAGTTTAGAATTAGATTTAATCTTTATCTTACTCCGTGCTGTACCTGTCCTGGGAGTGTTTGATGGGAAAGTGTAGAGGGAGCTTTACTCTGTATCTAACCCCGTGCTGTACCTATCCTGGGAGTGTTTGATGGGAACAGTTTAGAGGGAACTTTACTCTGTATCTAACCCCGTGCTGTACCTGTCTTGGGAATTTTAATGGGGACAGTGTTGAGGGAGATTTACTGTATATCTAACCCCGTGCTGTACCTGTCCTGGGAGTGTTTTATGGGGACTGTGTAGCGGGAGATTTACTCTTTATCTAGCCCGTGCTATACCTGTCCTGGGAGTGTTTGATGGGGACAGTGTAGAGAGAGCTTTACTCTGTATCTAACCCTGTGCTGTACCTGTCCTGGGAGTGTTTGATGGGGACAGTGTAGAGGGAGCTTTACTCTGTATCTAACCCCGTGCTGTGCCATTCCTGGGAGTGTTTGATGGGGACAGTGTGGAGAGAGCTTTACTCTGTATCTTATCCAGTGCTGTTCCTGTCCTGGGAGTGTTTGATGGAGACAGTGTAGAGGGAGCTTTTCTCTGTATCTAGCCCCGGGCTATATCTGTCCTGGGAGTGTTTGATGGGGACAGTGTAGAGGGAGATTTACTCTGTATCTAATCCCATGCTGTCCCTGTCCTGGGAGTGTTTGATGGGGACAGTGTAGAGGGAGATTTTCTTTGTATCTAACCCCGTGCTGTACCTGTCCAGGGAGTGTGTGTTTGGGACGGTTTAGAGGGAGATTTACTCTGTATCTAACCCCGTGCTGTACCTGTCCTGGGAGTGTTTGATGGGGACAGTGTAGAGGGAGATTTACTCTGTATCTAACCCCGTGCTGTACCTGTCCTGGGAGTGTTTGATGGGGACAGTGTAGAGGGAGATTTACTCTGTATCTAACCCCGTGCTGTACCTGTCCTGGGAGTGTTTGATAGGGACAGTGTAGAGGGAGATTTACTCTGTATCTAACCCCGTGCTGTACCTGTCCTGGGAGTGTTTGATCGGGACAGTGTAGAGGGAGATTTACTCTGTATCTAACCCCGTGCTGTACCTGTCCTGGGAGTGTTTGATAGGGACAGTGTAGAGGGAGATTTACTCTGTATCTAACCCCGTGTTCTTCTTGTCCTGTGAGTGTCTGATCTTGATGGTGTAGAGGGAGCTTTAATCTGTATCTTACCCCGTGCTGTACCTGTCCTGGGAGTGTTTGATGGGGACAGTGTAGAGGGAGATTTACTCTGTATCTAACCCCATGCTGTACCTGTCCTGTCTGTGTTTGATGGGGACAGTGTAGAGGGAGCTTTACTCTGTATCTAACCCCGTGCTGTACCTATCCTGGGAGTGTTTGATGGGAACAGTTTAGAGGGAGCTTTACTCTGTATCTAACACCGTGCTGTACCTGTCTTTGGAATTTTAATGGGGACAGTGTAGCGGGAGATTTACTCTTTATTTAGCCCGTGCTATACCTGTCCTGGGAGTGTTTGATGGGGACAGTGTAGAGGGCACTTTACTCTGTATCTAACCCTGTGCTGTACCTGTCCTGGGAGTGTTTGATGGGGACAGTGTAGAGGGAGCTTTACTCTGTATCTAACCCCGTGCTGTGCCATTCCTGGGAGTGTTTGATGGGGACAGTGTGGAGAGAGCTTTACTCTGTATCTTATCCAGTGCTGTACCTGTCCTGGGAGTGTTTGTTGGGGACACTGTAGAGGGAGATTTACTATGTATCTAACCCCGTGCTGTACCTGTCCTGGGAGTGTTTGATGGGAACAGTTTAGAATTAGATTTAATCTTTATCTTACTCCGTGCTGTACCTGTCCTGGGAGTGTTTGATGGGGACAGTGTTGAGGGAGATTTACTGTGTATCTAACCCCGTGCTGTACCTGTCCTGGGAGTGTTTTATGGGGACAGTGTAGCGGGAGATTTACTCTTTATCTAGCCCGTGCTATACCTGTCCTGGGAGTGTTTGATGGGGACAGTGTAGAGGGAGCTTTACTCTGTATCTAACCCCGTGCTGTACCTGTCCTGGGAGTGTTTGATGGGGACAGTGTAGAGGGAGCTTTACTCTGTATCTAACCCCGTGCTGTACCTGTCCTGGGAGTGTTTGATGGGGACAGTGTAGATGGAGCTTTACTCTGAATTTAACCCCGTGCTGTACCTATCCTGGGAGTGTTTGATGGGAACAGTTTAGAGGGAGCTTTACTCTGTATCTAACCCCGTGCTGTACCTGTCTTGGGAATTTTAATGGGGACAGTGTTGAGGGAGATTTACTGTATATCTAACCCCGTGCTGTACCTGTCCTGGGAGTGTTTTATGGGGACAGTGTAGCGGGATATTTACTCTTTATCTAGCCCGTGCTATACCTGTCCTGGGAGTGTTTGATGGGGACAGTGTAGAGAGAGCTTTACTCTGTATCTAACCCTGTGCTGTACCTGTCCTGGGAGTGTTTGATGGGGACAGTGTAGAGGGAGCTTTACTCTGTATCTAACCCCGTGCTGTGCCATTCCTGGGAGTGTTTGATGGAGACAGTGTGGAGAGAGCTTTACTCTGTATCTTATCCAGTGCTGTTCCTGTCCTGGGAGTGTTTGATGGAGACAGTGTAGAGGGAGCTTTTCTCTGTATCTAACCCCGGGCTATACCTGTCCTGGGAGTGTTTGATGGGGACAGTGTAGAGGGAGATTTACTCTGTATCTAATCCCATGCTGTCCCTGTCCTGGGAGTGTTTGATGGGGACAGTGTAGAGGGAGATTTTCTTTGTATCTAACCCCGTGCTGTACCTGTCCAGGGAGTGTTTGTTGGGGACGGTGTAGAGGGAGCTTTACTCTGTATCTAACCCCGTGCTGTACCTGTCCTGGAGTGTTTGATAGGGACAGTGTAGAGGGAGATTTACTCTGTATCTAACCCCGTGTTCTTCTTGTCCTGTGAGTGTCAGATCTTGATGGTGTAGAGGGAGCTTTAATCTGTATCTTACCCCGTGCTGTACCTGTCCTGGGAGTGTTTGATGGGGACAGTGTAGAGGGAGATTTACTCTGTATCTAACCCCATGCTGTACCTGTCCTGGTTGTGTTTGATGGGAACAGTGTAGAGGGAGCTTTACTCTGTATCTAACCCCGTGCTGTACATGTCTTGGGAATTTTAATGGGGACAGTGTTGAGGGAGATTTACTGTGTATCTAACCCCGTGCTGTACCTGTCCTGGGACTGTTTTATGGGGACAGTGTAGCGGGAGATTTACTCTTTATTAAGCCCGTGCTATACCTTTCCTGGGAATGTTTGATGGGGACAGTGTAGAGGGAGCTTTACTCTGTATCTATCCCTGTGCTGTACCTGTCCTGGGAGTGTTTGATGGGGACAGTGTAGAGGGAGCTTTACTCTGTATCTAACCCCGTGCTGTGCCATTCCTGGGAGTGTTTGATGCGGACAGTGTGGAGAGAGCTTTACTCTGTATCTTATCCAGTGCTGTTCCTGTCCTGCGAGTGTTTGATGGAGACAGTGTAGAGGGAGCTTTTCTCTGTATCTAACCCCGGGCTATACCTGTCCTGGGAGTGTTTGATGGGGACAGTGTAGAGGGAGATTTACTCTGTATCTAGTCCCATGCTGTCCCTGTCCAGGGAGTGTTTGATGGGGACAGTGTAGAGGGAGATTTACTCTGTATCTATCCCCGTGCTCCAACCTGTCCTGGGAGAGTTTGATGGGGACAGTGTAGAGGGAGATTTACTCTGTATCTAACCCCGTGCTGTACCTGTCCTGGGAGTGTTTGATAGGGACAGTGTAGAGGGAGATTTACTCTGTATCTAACCCCGTGTTGTTCTTGTCCTGTGAGAGTCTGATCTTGATGGTGTAGAGGGAGCTTTAATCTGTATCTTACCCCGTGCTGTACCTGTCCTGGGAGTGTTTGATGGGGACAGTGTAGAGGGAGATTTACTCTGTATCTATCCCCGTGCTGTACCTGTCCTGGGAGTGTTTGATGGGGACAGTGTAGAGGGAGATTTACTCTGTATCTAACCCCGTGCTGTACCTGTCCTGGGAGTGTTTGATGGGGACAGTGTAGAGGGAGCTTTACTCTGTATCTAACCCCGTGCTGTACCTGTCCTGGGAGTGTTTGATGGGGACAGTGTAGAGGGAGCTTTACTCTGTATCTAACCCCGTGCTGTACCTGTCCTGGGAGTGTTTGATGGGGACAGTGAAGAGGGAGATTTACTCTGTATCTAACCCCGTGCTGTACCTGTCCTGGGAGTGTTTGATGGGGACGGTGTAGAGGGAGATTTACTCTGTATCTAACCCCGTGCTGTACCTGACCTGGGAGTGTTTGATGGGGACAGTGTAGAGGGAGATTTACTCTGTATCTAAACCCGTGCTGTACCTGTCCTGGGAGTGTTTGATGGGGACAGTGTAGAGGGAGCTTTACTCTGTATCTAACCCCGTGCTGTGCCATTCCTGGGAGTGTTTGATGTGGACAGTGTAGAGGGAGGTTTTCTCTGTATCTAACCCCGTGCTGTACCTGTCCTGGGAGTGTTTGATGGGGACAGTGTAGAGGGAGATTTACTCTGTATCTAATCCCATGCTGTCCCTGTCCTGGGAGTGTTTGATGGGGACAGTGTAGAGGGAGATTTTCTTTGTATCTAACCCCGTGCTGTACCTGTCCAGGGAGTGTTTGTTGGGGACGGTGTAGAGGGAGATTTACTCTGTATCTAACCCCGTGCTGTACCTGTCCTGGGAGAGTTTGATGGGGACAGTGTAGAGGGAGATTTACTCTGTATATAACCCCGTGCTGTACCTGTCCTGGGAGTGTTTGATAGGGACAGTGTAGAGGTTGATTTACTCTGTATCTAACCCCGTGCTGTACCTGTCCTGGGAGTGTTTGATGGGGACAGTGTAGAGGGAGATTTACTCTGTATCTAACCCCATGCTGTACCTGTCCTGGCTGTGTTTGATGGGGACAGTGTAGAGGGAGCTTTACTCTGTATCTCACCCCGTGCTGTACCTGTGTTGGGAATTTTAATGGGGACAGTGTTGAGGGAGATTTATGTGTATCTAACCCCGTGCTGTACCTGTCCTGGGACTGTTTTATGGGGACAGTGTAGCGGGAGATTTACTCTTTATTTAGCCCGTGCTATACCTGTCCTGGGAGTGTTTGATGGGGACAGTGTAGAGGGCGCTTTACTCTGTATCTAACCCTGTGCTGTACCTGTCCTGGGAGTGTTTGATGGGGACAGTGTAGAGGGAGCTTTACTCTGTATCTAACCCCGTGCTGTGCCATTCCTGGGAGTGTTTGATGCGGACAGTGTGGAGAGAGCTTTACTCTGTATCTTATCCAGTGCTGTTCCTGTCCTGCGAGTGTTTGATGGAGACAGTGTAGAGGGAGCTTTTCTCTGTATCTAACCCCGGGCTATACCTTTCCTGGGAGTGTTTGATGGGGACAGTGTAGAGGGAGATTTACTCTGTATCTAGTCCCATGCTGTCCCTGTCCTGGGAGTGTTTGATGGGGACAGTGTAGAGGGAGATTTTCTTTGTATCTAACCGCGTGCTGTACCTGTCCAGGGAGTGTTTGATGGGGACAGTGTAGAGGGAGATTTACTCTGTATCTAACCCCGTGCTCCAACCTGTCCTGGGATAGTTTGATGGGGACAGTGTAGAGGGAGATTTACTCTGTATCTAACCCCGTGCTGTACCTGTCCTGGGAGTGTTTGATAGGGACAGTGTAGAGGGAGATTTACTCTGTATCTAACCCCGTGTTGTTCTTGTCCTGTGAGTGTCTGATCTTGATGGTGTAGAGGGAGCTTTAATCTGTATCTTACCCCGTGCTGTACCTGTCCTGGGAGTGTTTGATGGGGACAGTGTAGAGGGAGATTTACTCTGTATCTATCCCCGTGCTGTACCTGTCCTGGGAGTGTTTGATGGGGACAGTGTAGAGGGAGATTTACTCTGTATCTAACCCCGTGCTGTACCTGTCCTGGGAGTGTTTGATGGGGACAGTGTAGAGCGAGCTTTACTCTGTATCTAACCCCGTGCTGTACCTGTCCTGGGAGTGTTTGATGGGGACAGTGTAGAGGGAGCTTTACTCTGTATCTAACCCCGTGCTGTACCTGTCCTGGGAGTGTTTGATGGGGACAGTGAAGAGGGAGATTTACTCTGTATCTAACCCCGTGCTGTACCTGTCCTGGGAGTGTTTGATGGGGACGGTGTAGAGGGAGATTTACTCTGTATCTAACCCCGTGCTGTACCTGACCTGGGAGTGTTTGATGGGGACAGTGTAGAGGGAGATTTACTCTGTATCTAAACCCATGCTGTACCTGTCCTGGGAGTGTTTGATGGGGACAGTGTAGAGGGAGCTTTACTCTGTATCTAACCCCGTGCTGTGCCATTCCTGGGAGTGTTTGATGGGGACAGTGTAGAGGGAGCTTTACTCTGTATCTAACCCCGTGCTGTGCCATTCCTGGGAGTGTTTGATGGGGACAGTGTGGAGAGAGCTTTACTCTGTATCTTATCCAGTGCTGTTCCTGTCCTGCGAGTGTTTGATGGAGACAGTGTAGAGGGAGCTTTTCTCTGTATCTAACCCCGGGCTATACCTGTCCTGGGAGTGTTTGATGGGGACAGTGTAGAGGGAGCTTTACTCTGTATCTAATCCCATGCTGTCCCTGTCCTGGGAGTGTTTGATAGGGACAGTGTAGAGGGAGATTTACTCTGTATCTAACCCCGTGTTGTTCTTGTCCTGTGAGTGTCTGATCTTGATGGTGTAGAGGGAGCTTTAATCTGTATCTTACCCCGTGCTGTACCTGTCCTGGGAGTGTTTGATGGGGACAGTGTAGAGGGAGATTTACTCTGTATCTATCCCCGTGCTGTACCTGTCCTGGGAGTGTTTGACGGGGACAGTGTAGAGGGAGATTTACTCTGTATCTAACCCCGTGCTGTACCTGTCCTGGGAGTGTTTGATGGGGACAGTGTAGAGGGAGCTTTACTCTGTATCTAACCCCGTGCTGTACCTGTCCTGGGAGTGTTTGATGGGGACAGTGTAGAGGGAGCTTTACTCTGTATCTAACCCCGTGCTGTACCTGTCCTGGGAGTGTTTGATGGGGACAGTGTAGAGGGAGATTTACTCTGTATCTAACCCCGTGCTGTACCTGTCCTGGGAGTGTTTGATGGGGACAGTGTAGAGGGAGCTTTACTCTGTATCTAACCCCGTGCTGTACCTGTCCTGGGAGTGTTTGATGGGGACAGTGTAGAGGGAGCTTTACTCTGTATCTAACCCCGTGCTGTACCTGTCCTGGGAGTGTTTGATGGGGACAGTGTAGAGGGAGATTTACTCTGTATCTTACCCCGTGCTTTACCTGTCCTGGGAGATTTTGATGGGGACAGTGTAGAGGGAGCTTTACTCTGTATCTCACCCCGTGCTGTACCTGTCCTGGGAGTGTTTGATGGGGACAGTGTAGAGGGAGCTTTACTCTGTATCTAACCCCGTGCTGTACCCGTCCTGGGAGTGTTTGATGGGGACTGTGTAGAGGGAGCTTTACTCTGTATCTAACCCCGTGCTGTACCTGTCCTGGGAGTGTTTGATGGGGACAGTGTAGAGGGAGCTTTACTCTGCATCTAACCCTGTGCTGTACCTGTCCTGGGAGTGTTTGATGGGGACAGTGTAGAGGGAGATTTACTCTGTATCTATCCCCGTGCTGTACCTGTCCTGGGAGTGTTTGATGGGGACAGTGTAGAGGGAGATTTACTCTGTATCTATCCCCGTGCTGTACCTGTCCTGGGAGAGTTTGATGGGGACAGTGTAGTGGGAGATTTACTGTGTATCTATCCCCGTGCTGTACCTGTCCTGGGTGTGTTTGATGGGGACAGTGTAGAGGGAGCTTTACTCTGTATCTAACCCTGTGCTGTACCTGTCCTGGGAGTGTTTGATTGGGGACTGTGTAGAGGGAGCTTTACTCTGTATCTAACCCCGTGCTGTACCTGTCCTGGGAGTGTTTGATGGGGACAGTGTAGAGGGAGATTTACTCTGTATCTAACCCCGTGCTGTAACTGTCCTGGGAGTGTTTGATGGGGACAGTGTAGGGCGAGATTTACTCTGTGTCTAACCCCGTGCTGTACCTGTCCTGGGAAAGTTTGATGGGGACAGTGTAGAGGGAGCTTTACTCTGTATCTAACCCCGTGCTGTACCTGTCCTGGGAGTGTTTGATGGGGACGGTGTAGAGGGAGATTTACTCTGTATCTAACACTGTGCTGTACCTGTCCTGGGAGTGTTTGTTGGGGACAGTGTAGAGGGAGCTTTACTCTGTATCTTACCCCGTGCTGTACCTGTCCTGGGAGTGTTTGATTGGGACAGTGTAGAGGGAGATTTACTCTGTATCTAACCCCGTGCTGTACCTGTCCTGGGAGTGTTTGATGGGGACGGTGTAGAGGGAGCTTTACTCTGTATCTAACCCCGTGCTGTACCTGTCCTGGCAGTGTTTGATGGGGACAGTGTAGAGGGAGCTTTACTCTGTATCTAACCCCATGCTGTACCTGTCCTGGGAGTTTTTGATGGGGACAGTGTAGAGGGAGATTTACTCTGTATCTAACCCCGTGCTGTACCTGTCCTGGGAGTGTTTGATGGGGACGGTGTAGATGGAGCTTTACTCTGTATCTAACCTCATGCTGTACCTGTCCTGGGAGTGTTTGATGGTAACAGTGTAGAGGAATCTTTACTCTCTATCTAACCCCGTGCTGTACCTGTCCTGGGAGTGTTTGATGGGGACGGTGTAGAGGGAGCTTTACTCTGTATCTAACACCGTGCTGTACCTGTCCTGGGAGTGTTTGATGGGGACGGTGTAGAGGGAGATTTACTCTGTATCTAACCCCGTGCTGTACCTGTCCTGGGAGTGTTTGATGGGGACGGTGTAGAGGGAGCTTTACTCTGTATCTAACCCCGTGCTGTTCCTGTCCTGGGAGTGTTTGATGGGGACGGTGTAGAGGTAGAATTACTCTGTATCTAACCCCGTGCTGTACCTGTCCTGGGAGTGTTTGATGGGGACAATGTAGAGGGAGATTTACTCTGTATCTTACCCCGTGCTGTACCTGTCCTGGGAGTGTTTGATGGGGACAGTGTAGAAGGAGCTTTACTCTGTATCTAACCCCGTGCTGTACCTGTCCTGGGAGTGTTTGATGGGGACAGTGTAGAGGGAGCTTTACTCTGTATCTAACCCCGTGCTGTACCTGTCCTGGGAGTGTTTGATGGGGACGGTGTAGAGGGAGCTTTTCTCTGTATCTAACCCCGTGCTGTACCTGTCCTTGGAGTGTTTGATGGGGACAGTGTAGAGGGAGCTTTATTCTGTATCTAACCCCGTGCTGTTCCTGTCCTGGGAGTGTTTGATGGGGACAGTGTAGAGGGAGCTTTACTCTGTATCTAACCCCTTGCTGTAACTGTCCCGGGAGTGTTTGATGGGGACAGTGTAGAGGGAGATTTACTCTGTATCTAACCCCGGGCTATACCTGTCCTGGGAGTGTTTGATGGGGACGGTGTAGAGAGAGCTTTACTCTGTATCTAACCCCGTGCTGTACCTGTCCTGGGAGTGTTTGATGGGGACAGTGTAGAGGGAGATTTTCTTTGTATCTAACCCCGTGCTGTACCTGTCCAGGGAGTGTTTGTTGGGGACGGTGTAGAGGGAGATTTACTCTGTATCTAACCCCGTGCTGTACCTGTCCTGGGAGAGTTTGATGGGGACAGTGTAGAGGGAGATTTACTCTGTATCTATCCCCGTGCTGTACCTGTCCTGGGAGTGTTTGATAGGGACAGTGTAGAGGGAGATTTACTCTGTATCTAACCCCGTGTTGTTCTTGTCCTGTGAGTGTCTGATCTTGATGGTGTAGAGGGAGCTTTAATCTGTATCTTACCCCGTGCTGTACCTGTCCTGGGAGTGTTTGATGGGGACAGTGTAGAGGGAGATTTACTCTGTATCTATCCCCGTGCTGTACCTGTCCTGGGAGTGTTTGATGCGGACAGTGTAGAGGGAGATTTACTCTGTATCTAACCCCGTGCTGTACCTGTCCTGGGAGTGTTTGATGGGGACAGTGTAGAGGGAGCTTTACTCTGTATCTAACCCCGTGCTGTACCTGTCCTGGGAGTGTTTGATGGGGACAGTGTAGAGGGAGATTTACTCTGTATCTAACCCCGTGCTGTACCTGTCCTGGGAGATTTTGATGGGGACAGTGTAGAGGGAGCTTTACTCTGTATCTCACCCCGTGCTGTACCTGTCCTGGGAGTGTTTTTTGGGGACAGTGTAGAGGGAGCTTTTCTCTGTATCTAACCCCGTGCTGTACCCGTCCTGGGAGTGTTTGATGGGGACTGTGTAGAGGGAGCTTTACTCTGTATCTAACCCCGTGCTGTACCTGTCCTGGGAGTGTTTGATGGGGACAGTGTAGAGGGAGCTTTACTCTGTATCTAACCCTGTGCTGTACCTGTCCTGGGAGTGTTTGATGGGGACAGTGTAGAGGGAGATTTACTCTGTATCTAAACCTGTGCTGTACCTGTCCTGGGAGTGTTTGATGGGGACTGTGTAGAGGGAGCTTTACTCTGTATCTATCCCCGTGCTGTACCTGTCCTGGGAGTGTTTGATGGGGACTGTGTAGAGGGAGCTTTACTCTGCATCTATCCCCGTGCTGTACCTGTCCTGGGAGTGTTTGATGGGGACTGTGTAGAGGGAGCTTTACTCTGTATCTATCTCCGTGCTGTACCTGTCCTGGGAGTGTTTGATGGGGACAGTGTAGAGGGAGATTTACTCTGTATCTAACCCCGTGCTGTAACTGTCCTGGGAGTGTTTGATGGGGACAGTGTAGGGGGAGATTTACTCTGTGTCTTACCCCGTGCTGTACCTGTCCTGGGAGAGTTTGATGGGGACAGTGTAGAGGGAGCTTTACTCTGTATCTAACCCCGTGCTGTACCTGTCCTGGGAGTGTTTGATGGGGACGGTGTAGAGGGAGATTTACTCTGTATCTAACACTGTGCTGTACCTGTCCTGGGAGTGTTTGTTGGGGACAGTGTAGAGGGAGCTTTACTCTGTATCTAACCCCGTGCTGTACCTGTCCTGGGAGTTTTTGATGGGGACAGTGTAGAGGGAGATTTACTCTGTATCTAACCCCGTGCTGTACCTGTCCTGGGAGTGTTTGATGGGGACGGTGTAGAGGGAGCTTTACTCTGTATCTAACCTCATGCTGTACCTGTCCTGGGAGTGTTTGATGGTAACAGTGTAGAGGAAGCTTTACTCTCTATCTAACCCCGTGCTGTACCTGTCCTGGGAGTGTTTGATGGGGACGGTGTAGAGGGAGCTTTACTCTGTATCTAACACCGTGCTGTACCTGTCCTGGGAGTGTTTGATGGGGACGGTGTAGAGGGAGCTTTACTCTGTATCTAACCACGTGCTGTTCCTGTCCTGGGAGTGTTTGATGGGGACGGCGTAGAGGTAGAATTACTCTGTATCTAACCCCGTGCTGTACCTGTCCTGGGAGTGTTTGATGGGGACAATGTAGAGGGAGATTTACTCTGTATCTAACCCCGTGCTGTACCTGTCCTGGGAGTGTTTGATGGGGACAGTGTAGAAGGAGCTTTACTCTGTATCTAACCCCGTGCTGTACCTGTCCTGGGAGTGTTTGATGGGGACAGTGTAGAGGGAGCTTTATTCTGTATCTAACCCCGTGCTGTTACTGTCCTGGGAGTGTTTGATGGGGACAGTGTAGAGGGAGCTTTACTCTGTATCTAACCCCGTGCTGTAACTGTCCAGGGAGTGTTTGATGGGGACAGTGTAGAGGGAGATTTACTCTGTATCTAACCCCGGGCTATACCTGTCCTGGGAGTGTTTGATGGGGACGGTGTAGAGAGAGCTTTACTCTGTATCTAACCCCGTGCTGTACCTGTCCTGGGAGTGTTTGATGGGGACAGTGTAGAGGGAGATTTTCTTTGTATCTAACCCCGTGCTGTACCTGTCCAGGGAGTGTTTGTTGGGGACGGTGTAGAGGGAGATTTACTCTGTATCTAACCCCGTGCTGTACCTGTCCTGGGAGTGTTTGATGGGGACAGTGTAGAGGGAGCTTTACTCTGTATCTAACCCCGTGCTGTACCTGTCCTGGGAGTGTATGATGGAGACAGTGTAGAGGGAGATTTACTCTGTATTTAACCCCGTGCTGTACCTGTCCTGGGAGTGTTTGATGGGGACAGTGTAGAGGGAGATTTACTCTGTATCTAACCCCGTGCTGTACCTGTCCTGGGAGTGTTTGATGGGGACAGTGTAGAGGGAGCTTTACTCTGTATCTAACCCCGTGATGTACCTGTCCTGGGAGTGTTTGATGGGGACGGTGTAGAGGGAGCTTTACTCTGTATCTAACCTCATGCTGTACCTGTCCTGGGAGTGTTTGATGGTAACAGTGTAGAGGAAGCTTTACTCTCTATCTAACCCCGTGCTGTACCTGTCCTGGGAGTGTTTGATGGGGACGGTGTAGAGGGAGCTTTACTCTGTATCTAACACCGTGCTGTACCTGTCCTGGGAGTGTTTGATGGGGACGGTGTAGAGGGAGCTTTACTCTGTATCTAACCACGTGCTGTTCCTGTCCTGGGAGTGTTTGATGGGGACGGCGTAGAGGTAGAATTACTCTGTATCTAACCCCGTGCTGTACCTGTCCTGGGAGTGTTTGATGGGGACAATGTAGAGGGAGATTTACTCTGTATCTAACCCCGTGCTGTACCTGTCCTGGGAGTGTTTGATGGGGACAGTGTAGAAGGAGCTTTACTCTGTATCTAACCCCGTGCTGTACCTGTCCTGGGAGTGTTTGATGGGGACAGTGTAGAGGGAGCTTTATTCTGTATCTAACCCCGTGCTGTTACTGTCCTGGGAGTGTTTGATGGGGACAGTGTAGAGGGAGCTTTACTCTGTATCTAACCCCGTGCTGTAACTGTCCAGGGAGTGTTTGATGGGGACAGTGTAGAGGGAGATTTACTCTGTATCTAACCCC